>VMDO01004742.1:0-80478 GCA_007922755.1 Pedetes capensis
CATAGTTTTTTTATCCATTCTTCTGTTGAAGGGCACTTTGGTTGATTCCATATCTTTGCTATTGTGAAAAGCGCTGCATTGAACATGGAGATGCAGGTGTCTCTATGGTATGATGACTCATCTCCCTTTGGGTAAATTCCCAATAGTGTTATAGCTGGGTCATATGGTAGTTCTATTTTTAGTTTTTTGAGGTACCTCCCCAACACAATATTTCTGAAGACTGCAGGGCTTTAGAGAGCCTCGTGAGAGAGTCTGAGCTGGAACTGTCCAGCTGAGCTGTCCCCAAATCTCTGCCCATGAAAACTCTGAGAACTAATGTATAAACTCAATGTCACTAAAGCCATCATGTCATGGCATAATTACACGGCAATGGAAAACTAATTTGGAGCCTGGTATCTGGAAGTGGGTGCTGCCCTAACAAAAATCTGAAAATGTGGGGGTAGCTTTGGGATCAAAGAATGGAAACTGGAAGAATTTGAGGAGTTTGTTAAGATGGGTCTCAGGGAAAGTAACATGGACTGTAGAAAACCTACTTAACCAATGGGGTGATCTGACAAGGACTAGTCAGGAAAGGTTGAATATGTTTCTTGGCTTTTTCTTGCCATTTATACTAAGTTGCAAGATAAGAGATAAGCTAAAAAAGTAATTCTGAAACATTCACCAGATTTGAAAATTACCAGCCTATCTAGTTAGCAAACAATGCTAAAAATTAAGCAATGTCTTCCAGGGAAAAATCAGAGAACAAACAGGAAAACATGATTTAAAAATGAAATCAAAGGTTAACACATTGAAAAGACCTCAGGCAGTACCTCCAATAACTGTTCACATTCCTAGGAATTTTAGGAACTTGTTCTTAGGCAGCCTAAGGTGAAGCTCAAGAAGCAACGAGATTTACCTCAAGGTGATTTGTAGGTATTGATTTGTCTAGTAGCATAAACCACAATATGATTCACAAGTGACTCACTACATTTTAAAGAGAATTGTATTAGCAGAAGGAGCAGTAATTTGGACTGATAGGAATAAAATAGCACAAAATTAAGAAATCTTTGGGCCTTCAAAATTCTATAGGCAGAAAGAAAACTAAGAAAACCACCTAGCAGTGAAGATAGGCTATCTCTCACGGAAAAGGAATGATAACTCAGAGAGTGGAACAAAGAACAAATAATGAATCTTTTCAGGCCTTGAGCCTTAGCAAAGGAACTAAAAATATGTGCCATGCTGGATTTCAAAATCCAGGAATTTCTACATGTCTTCCATTCCCCCCTTTTGAATAGGAGGATCTATACCAAT
Source organism: Pedetes capensis (assembly GCA_007922755.1). Taxonomy (NCBI): domain Eukaryota; kingdom Metazoa; phylum Chordata; class Mammalia; order Rodentia; family Pedetidae; genus Pedetes; species Pedetes capensis. The sequence goes on from VMDO01004742.1 coordinate 1,291, forward strand.
AATCTGATGCTTGTTCTTCCACCATTATATAGTAGGGCAGGGGAGATAACTTGTCTTTTCAGTTTATAGATTTTCATACCAAGAGTAAGTGTACTTGATGAGCCTGAATATGATTTTTATGGTGAGATTCTGTACTTTGATTTGATGCTGTGATGAGATGAGATATATGAAGAGCTTAGGATGTGATAGGTGGATTTTTCAAGTCAGAGAGCTGAGTCATTTGGGACCAGAAGGAAGACTATGCTAGACAGCTGCTCCACGCACAGAAACCATGGAAAATATTAAACATTTACTGCTGTGTTGAGCTGCTATGTTTTGATAGCTTATTATGCACTAATAGAAAACTAATATATCAGCCATAAACATTTTAGTGTATATCTCTAAAAGATAAAGGTACCGCTACAGGTTGGATCTTGACTGTCCCCTAAAGCCATGAGTTAAATGCTTGGTTCCCAGTGTGGTGCCATCTGGAAGTGGTGGAACATTTAAGAAGTGAGGACTAGCAGGAGGTCTCTAGGGCATTGGGGGCGTGTCCTCAGTGGGAACTGTGGGACTCCACCCATTCCTTTTTCTTCCTGCCCCCCATCCCCAGCTCACGACGTGAGTGGGTTTGCTCCACCGTACGCTTCCCCCACGATGTTCTGCCTCATTACCAGCCCAAAGCAACAAAGCCTCAATCCAACTGATCATGGACTACAATCTCCAAAACCGTGAGCCAAAAGAAACCTTTTCTCTTGATAAGTGATAATCTCAGGTATTTGTTATACAGATGGAAAGCGGACTAATACAGACAACTTTTAACTTTTTATTTTGAAATAACTATGGACTCATCAATAACAACATGGACTCACAGAAAGTCGTTAAAACAAGCATTGCAAAGATCCACTGTATCTTTCACCCAGCTTTTCCCAGGAGTAACACCTTATATAACTATTGTACAATATCAAAACTTGGGAAATGTCATTTGTACAGTGCTATGAACTGGAACCAAAATGAGAAACAACAACTGTAAACATCCAGTAATAATTGGAACATGGAATGTACATATTATGAAACTAGGAAAATTACAAATCATTGAAAGTGAAATGGAGCACATAAAAATCAACATTCTAGGCATCAGTGAGCTAAAATGGACTGTGATTTTCAATCACATAATACTGTGCTGGGAATGATAACTTAAAGAGAAATAGGTTTGCATTCATCATCAAAAAAGACATCTCAAGATCTATCCCGAGGTATAATGCTGTCAATGATACAATAATATCCATATACCAACAAGAAAGGCCAGTTAATATGACTATTAGTCAAATTTACACACCCACCATGAAGGCCACAAATGAAGAAAGAGAAGATTTTTAGTAGCTTCTGCAGTCTGAAATTGATTGAACATGCAATAAAGATGCACTGATAATTATTGGTGACTGGAATGCAAAAGTTGGAAACAAAGAAGCTCAATAGTTGGAAAATATAGCCTTGGTGACAGAAACAATGCTGGAGATCACATGATGGAATTTTGTCCGACCAATGGCCTTTTCATTGCAAATACGTTTTTTCACCAACATAAATGGCGACTCTACACGTGGAATTAATCAGATTCAACACACAGGAACAAAATTGACTACATTAGTGGAAAGAGAAAATGGAAAAACTCAGTGTCAAAAGTCAGAACAATACCCAGTGCTGACTGTGGATCAGACCATCAACTGCTCACAAGCAGGTTCAAACTGAAACTGAAGAAAATTAGAACAAGTGTACAAGAGCCAAGGTATGACCTTGAGTATATCCCACCTGAGTTCAGAGACCCCCTCAAAAACAAATTTGATGCATTAGACCCTAATGATATAAGACCAGATGAGTTGTGGCATGACATTAAAGATATCATTCATGAGGAAAGCAAAAATTTATTAAAAGACAGGAAAAAAAGAAAAGACCAAAGTACATGTCAAAAGAGACTCTAAAACTTGCCCTTGAATGTCAAGCAGCTAAAGTAAAAGGAAGACATGATGAAGTTAAAGAACTAAACAGAAGATTTCAAAGGGCAGCTTGAGAAGACAAAATAAAATATTAAAATGACATGTACAAAGAGCTAGAAACAGAAAACCAAAAAGAAAGAACACACACTGTTTTTCTCAAGCTTAAAGAATTGAAGAAAAAATTCAAGCCTCGAGTGGCAAAAGGGAAGGATTTTACAAAGATAATATTAAACAACACAGGAAACAACAAAAGAAGATAGAAGGAATACACATAGTCATTATACCAAAAAGGATTGGTGGATGACCAACCATTTCAAGAGGTTGTATATGGTCAGGAACAGATGGTACTGAAGGAAGAAGTGGAAGCTATCTTGAAGGAATTGGTGAAACACAAGACTCTAGGAATTGATGGAATACCAGTTGAGATGTTTCAACCAACAGATGCAGCACTGGAGGTTCTCACTTGTTTATGCCAAGAGATTTGGGAAACAGCTACCTGATTAACTGACTGGAAGAGATCCATATTTGTGCCTATTGCCAAGAAAGGGGATCCAACCAAAAGCAGAAATTATCGAACAATATCATTAAAATCTCATGCAAGTAAAATTTTGCTAAAGATGATTCAAAAGTGAGTATAGCAGTATATTTACAGGAAACTGCCAGAAAATCAAGCCAGATTTAGAAGAGGGCATGGAACCAAGGACATCATTGCTGATTTCAGATTGATGTTAGCCAAAAGCAGAGAATACCAGAAAGATGTCTATCTGTTTTATTGATTATGCAAAGGCATTTGACTGTGTGGATCACAAGAAAGTATGGATAACATTGATAAGAACGGAAATACCAAAGCACTTAATTGTACTCACGCGGAATCTGTATGTGGACAAGGAGGCGGTTGTTCAAACAAAACAAAGAAACACTATCTGGTTTAAGGTCAGTAGAGGTGTGCATCAGGGATGTATCTTTTCACCATACCTCTTCAATCTCTATGCCGAGCAAATAATGTGAGAGGCTGGACTTTATGAAGAAGAACATGGCATCAAGATTAGAGAGAGACTCATTAACAACCTGTGTTATGCAGATGACACAACTTTGCTTGCTGAAACTGGAGAGGGTTTGAAGCATTTACTGAGGAATATCAAAGAACACAGCCTCCAGTAGGGATTGCACCTCAACATCAACAAAACAAAAATCGTTATATCTGGGTGAGTAAGCAAATTCATGATAAATGAAGAAAAGATTGAGGCTTTCCAAGATTTTGCTTTACTTGGTTCTGCAATCAACACCCATGAAAACAGCAGTCAAGAAATCACAAGATGCATTGCATTGGGAAAAGCTGTTGCAAAACACCTCTTTAAAGTGTTAAAAATTAAAGATGTCACATTGAAAATGAAGGTGTGCCTGACTCATGCCATGATAATTTCAGTTGCATAATATGCTTGGGGAAGTTGGACAATGAGTAAAGGAGGCAGAAGAATTGATGGTTTTGAATTATGGTGCTGGAGAAGAATATTTAATATACCATGGACTGCCAAAAGAACCAAAAGATCTGTCCTACAAGAAGTGCAACCAGAGTGCTCCTTAGAAGGAAGGATGGGTAGACTGTGTCTTATGTATTTTGACTTATTGTCTGGAGGAACCAATCCTTGGAGAAAGACATCATGTTTAAGAAAATGGTGGGTCAACAAAAAAAAAAGGAAGACCCTCAACTAGATGGATTGACACAGTGTCTTCAACAATGGGCTTAAACATAAATAAGATTCTGTGCCTGGCACAGAATCAAGGAGTGTTTCCTTCTTTTGGACATAGGATCACTATGAGCCGGACCCAACTTGATGGCTTCTAACAACAGCAACAATTAACTAGACTACAGACCATCTTCAAACTTCACCAATTTTTCCATGCATCTATTTGTGTGCATGTGTGTGGGTAGTTCCATGCAACTTTATCATACGTAAAGATTTATGTAACACCAGCACAATCAAATAGAGAACTATTCCATCACCACAAGGGGGCTCTTTAAAAACACAGTGTCAGTACTTTAACCATACTTAACAAATAACTGTTGTTTTTGTTGTTAGGTGCCATTGAGTAGGGTCCAATTCATAGTGACCCTATGTACAATAGAAACACTCCCTGACACTGTTCTATGCCCAGCACTATGTCAGTATGTCTCTGCTATTCACAGGGTTTTCAATTTCTGATTATTTTGGGATTGTTTGGGGAGTGGGCTGCAAGGTCCTCCTCCCATTTTTGTAGTGCTGGGGATTGAACCCAGGGCCTCAGAGCACACAAAGTAAGCACTCTACCAACTGAGCTAAACTCCAGCCACAGCAAATGCCGATTATTACTTAATATCACCCAAATCCAGTTGTTTCTCTATTTTCCCCTAATCTTTTCTTTTTTCTTTCTTTTTTTTTTTTTTTTTTTTCTTTTTTCTTTTTTGTCTTTGCTTGTTTGAATCCATATCCGGAAATAAATCCTGCACTTGGTACCAGTCACTCCCCATTCTCCTGTATCCCTACCCTGTGAAATTGCTAATCCACTGACAGTCTCTGCTATGGTCCGAATATTGGTGCTGTCACCAAATTTACCTGTTGGAACCTAAGACCCAATATGATAGTAGTAAGAGATAGGCCTTTTGGGAAAGGATTAGGTTATGAGGACTGTACCCTCATGACTAGGATTAATGACTTTATAAAAGAGAGTGAAGGGAACTACCTGGCTCTGTCTGCATGTAAAAACACAAGAAGAAAGAGCCATCTTTGACACTGAATCTGCTGGTGCCTTGGGCTTAGACTTCCCTTTGTAAGACTTGATTCCCCAGGCTGGAGGATCGTGCCTTTCAGGGGCGTTCCCAGTGAGAGATGGAGGCCAGAGCCTTTACAAAAGCACAGGATTTTATTGTCCGACGCGTTGGGGTCTGCCAAGCTCTGTCGAACCAGAGACCCCAAAGAACAAAAGCGAGGGCTTTTTATACCCTTACAGAAGCAGAAATGGCGGGTTAGCTGACTGGTACAATCCTAGTTGGTCACTTTAGTTAACGTTTGAACTGATTGTTTCGTGCAGTTAAGGCGCTCGCAGGAAGGGAAGAGGGTTATGTTGGTCATAGGGAGGGGGTTCGCGGGCAGCCTCATTCGCGTGCACGGGAAGGAATTGGACTTTCAAGTTGGGAAGGGGCTGGGTCACTCTAGGGGCAGTGGAAAAATTTTCTTTTGGCTCAGCCTGATCTATAAAGGGGGCTGCTTCATGGCTGAGTCGGCCTTTCACCCTGCCTTAGGAACTGTGAGCAACAAAATTCTGTGGTTTGTCCATCAGTCTGTCTATGGCAACTTGAATAGACAAAGACAATCTCTTCGGATTTGCCTATTCTGTATACTTCATATAATGGAATTATGCAAAACATGTTCTTTTGGATCTTGCTTCTTGAAGTACTTAGCATAATCTTTTCAAGGGTCATTCTTATTGCATGTATTAGTACTTCATTCCTTGTTATAGCTGAATGATGTTGAATTATTTGAGTACAGCACATTTTTAATCTATTTATCAGTCTATATACATTGGGTTGTTACTACTTTGGGCTATTATAAATAAGGCTACTACGAACATTCATATACAAATTTTTGTGTGTATATAAGTTTTAATCACTTAGGTATATACATGGGGTAGAGTTACTGGGTCAGTACTAAACCTGTTTAATTTGTCTTTAAGACATTTTTTATTTTAGAGTATATTTCTATGGGACTGTAAAGTCAGCTTTCTTTGTTTTAAAGGCACTTGAAATAGCTTTGGTTTGGGTGAGAATGCCATAACCCAACACACAGATTTTATATCATTGTTCCATTTGATTTGAAGGAATTTCTTTCTCCAATTTAATTCTGGGTGAAATATTCATGTAGGCTTCCTGACTTCCTTCTTTGCTTCCTTCTTTACTAATCATTCAGTGGAGCTGGGTGTGCCTGCAGTGTTAGCACTGTGGTGTCTGATCCCATCAGATCTTGGAAGCTAAGCAAGGTCAGACCTGGGTAGTACTTGGATGAGAGACCATCTGGGAACACCAGGTATTTGTAGGCTTGGGAGAAGAACCCGGCATCCTACTCCCAAAAAAGCAACCAGGCACTGAAAACCCTATGAATAGCAGAGAAACATTAACACTAGCGTCCTGTTGTATGTACGGTCACTAGGAGTCGGACACCAACTCAATGGCACCTAACAACAACAACAGAACTGGGTGTGATGGTGTAGGCCTATAATCTCAAAGACTCTGGAGGCAGATGCAGGAGGATCACCAGTGTGAGGCCAGAGGCAGCCTGTGTAACTTAGAGAGACCCTGACTTAAAATAAACAGGCAAAGATGGCCTGAGGGCACAGCCCAGTGGTAAAGCACTGCTGTGAAGCAAAGACAACAGAATAAGGAAATAGGAATGATAGGAGAAAGTGCTTTAGGTTGGGGCATCAGGACAAGCAGCATGAATTAAGAAGAAACAAGCTCTGTGGATATCTGGAGGCAGAGAGAACGGCAAGCACAAAGGCCCTGGGGTGGGTGGGAGTTGACAGTTGTACCTCATGCCCCACCCCAAGGAAAAGACTATGGAAATCAGCTGAGTGGCTTCTGCCTGTGCTGGCTTATTGTACTCTGTGGCTCCAGTGCACTTTCCAGAGTTGCTTTTGGAAAGGACCCTTTCATGTGATTTTACAGACCATCCATCCTCATCACTCTGGATTCTTTCGAGGGTGAACAAATGTTCCTTCCTTGCTCAAGGCCTATTCTTTGTCTCCTCTTGCCAATAGGATCCCCCAGCATGTTAAGAATTTTCTGTTCTCTGAGCACTTTGCCAGCACTTTCTCACTCACCTCTCCAACAAGCCATGGAGGGCAGCGGGCTCAGGGAATGGAGATAGGGGTGGGTGTGCATTAGAATTTCACCCAAGCTTTGGGTGAGATTTCTACCCCACCACTCAGTTTCACAGCCTTTGTTTCCTGCCTTGCCTCCCCCAGAAAACACATCCAGGTCTCAGACCTTACCAATGACCCTCTCTCCTTGTTACAGTCTTTACTGACTCCAGGACCAAGCACCTTGTTGTCTGAAGAATTTAATTCCAGGATCATTGTCACTTTGCCAGCACAATGCCTACCACAATTCTTTGTTGTTTGATTTGTTTGTTTGAGACAGGATCTTGCTATGTAGCCCAGGCTGACCTAGAACTTTCTACATAGCCCAGGCTGGCCTCAAAGTCTCAGTCCTCCTGCCTCAGCCTCCCAAATGCTGGGATTCCAAGCATGTGCCACCATGACTGGCCTGCCTGTCACAATCCTCAGGGATTCCAATACACCCATAGATAATCCTTCAATATGCTGAGCCCTCCATTTCCACATCATCTCCTGCAGTGCACCACATTATTACCAGGAGCCACAAGCTCTCCCAAACCTCAATTCAAAGCATCTCACTACCACTTCCTCCTACCTTCCTCTTCATTCACTCCAGGACCCTGGCCTCAACAGTCCTTACAACTCTGCAGCTCCTACAATCCATTTTTGCCCACCGTGTTTCCCGTTCCCCTCTCTCTCATGTCCTCACATCCATTAACCTACTCTAACTCCAGAGCGACGTTCATGGGTTCTTGTTTCACTTCGCTGAACGACCACCTGACTAGATGCATTGTTCCAGCTGCTTGGCACTGGCCTTGTGCTGCAGATGCAGCTGGAGGGGTCACATGACCTAGCTGACGTAATTTCCTGCACCCTTGTGACTTCTAACAGCTTCAAGTGAGCCCTGACACTGCCCAGACATCATCTGTTTTCTCCCTCCATTCACGTTCCCCCTCTGCTAAGCGGCCTTGTCCTATGGCATTTCCTCCATCCTTAACCCCGGTGCCTCTTCCTGCCCCTCACCTGCAGCTAGTGACCCCATTTCCTATTTCACCATGAAAACTGAAGCCAGCAGAGGGGAACTTCCATAAGCGCCTATCAGCCTACGCACCCACACCTCAGCTGAACCCGTCTAGCCTGCCTGCCTTCCTGGTAGGGTGATGAATGGTGTGGGTCTGTAGCTCTGACCACCTCCTCCAAGCGAACCCTACAAGTACCTTTCCCTTCCATCTACTCAAGGCATCTCTTTAGCCAGTGCTCTCTCCCTGACCCCGTCATCATCAATGCCACCATCAATTTTTCTTTTTTTCATCTTTTCCCAAAGTGTTTACCCCTCTGCCTGGACCGCTCCTCCCCAGCCATACCTGCGCGACTCACTGCCTCACTTGCTTCAGGTCTTGACAGAAACTTCACCTTCCCATTCAGGCGTTCCTAACCACTCTGTTGAACACTGCCACCTCCACCCCACACATCACTTCTCTCCTTCCCTGCTTCATGTTCTTGGACACCACCACCATCTCAAATGCCAGGAACCTGACTTATTTTCTCTCTCTCCGGACTAAAACGTAAGCTTCTTTGTCTGTTTTGTTCACTGCTCCATCCTCAGAACCTCGATTTGTACTTGGCACATAATAGATATTCAATAAGTGTTTGTCAAATTGATCAAATTTTCTGAAAGACGGCTTTAAAAACGAAAAGAGGTTCTATTGATCAATAGAAAAATGACTAGCCAGCTGCAATGGTGCACACCTGTCCTTTCAACAACTCAGGAGGCCAAGGCAGGAGGAGCACAAGTTCGAGGCCACAGGCAGCCTATGCAACTTAGAGAGACTATATCTCAAAATAAAATCATAAAATGAAAAAGGGGGCCTGAGAGTGCTGCTCAGCGGTACAGCATTTGCCTGTGTGAGGCCCTGGGTCCTTCTCCCCATTATTGCAAAGTAGTGGGGAAGGGAAAGGGAGAGAGACAGAGATTGCTTATTGTTCTACAAATATGGGACCATTTAAGGATCCCACTTTCTCCAATTTCTTGTCTTAGGAGTCCCCAGGTACCCTGAGAAGAAGTGGCATGGTGGCCTGATCTTGTGGACTCAACCCTAGGCCTGTCTCTGGTACTAACCAGTGATAAGGTAGACATAAGACTAGTCATGCCCTCCAGCTGGAGCTACCAAATTGAAATATATTCCAATGGCCAGATTTACTCATTCATTAATTCACCAACTCATTCATTCCTCAGGACTCCTTTGCAGGACTTACCTATTGCTTGTAACTGCCAGTTTGCTTGCCTAGCCCAACCACACAGACTTCGAGCTCTTTGAGAGCAGACTTTCTATCTGTGTCCTTAATGCCTAGTCCTGTGCCTGGTAGAGACTAGACAGCTCAACAAAAGAGGATGTAGTTGATAGACAGAAGGCAGACAGATTGATCAGGGCAAAAGGAGGCCAGAAGATGAAGACATTTACAAGGCCTGTCTTCAGAATGGTGAGATCTATCTGCACAGAGCAGGAGGTGTCTGTGGGGGACATAACAACAGATAGGTAAAATAGGGGCTGGGATTTAGCTCAGTTGGTAGAGTGCTGCTCTGAAGTCTCTGAGGTCCCAAGTTTGATTCCCAGCACCGCAAAAATGGGAGAAGGACGTGGCAATCCACTCTAGAGGCAATCCCAAACAGTCTGCCATTGAAAACCCTATAAGGGTCACTATGAGTTGGTCACAACTCGACGGCACCTAACAACAACAACAACAGGTAAAAAAGGGTACCAAGGTCTCTACTGAGCTGCCTCCATCTTCTGATTAGGAGAGAACAGGCCAGTCAGGAGGAATATGGACTGAAGCAGCACACATATATTTGGCCATCTCCTATGTGGCTACAGACCTGATACAGCTGCCCCACTTGTATTCAGATGACATATCACCAAATCACAATCAATGATCAGTTTACACGGGAATGATATTGATGACCTGGCAGTGTGCCTTCCTGGGCCCTATCGCCCAACTCAGACATCTGTTCTTTCCTCTCTTTGACTGTGGGTCCAGAGAGTTGCTGCTCACCACCCCTCTGTCCTGAGACTCTCAATTCCTTTAGGCTCCTGGATCCTGAGCAAAACAGACTGGTCTGGCCCTATGCCTTGGTCACACCTATTGTCCGCCAAAGTCCCACACTTCTGCAAAGAGGGCCCTCCCCCCCAGGGATGATGAATATCCTCCTTTCAGGGATGGGGTGCTCCAGGAGGCTTCACTGTGCTTACATGCAGGACATACCTCCAGCATTTCAGCAGAATAGCCCACCTCTGTATTCCTGGGGTTCTTTCAAGGACCCTAAGTAGGGAAGACACTTGAGATCAGTTTTGGGAAGAGGCAAATCAGCCTTCAGAGATGGACAGGCTGGATGGGCGGGCCTGGGGAGGCCATGGTAGGTCCAGAGTACTCATTTTGGATGGGGCTAGGGATAGTGTGGACTTTGGATAGAGAAGAATATGTAGAAGGAGAAAACTCAGAGGGAGGTAAAAATCACACCTGCCATTTCCTAAGTATCTGTTATGGCTGGATGCTCGCATGTGCGTGACTTTCCTCCTGAAGGAGCTACCGATCCGATGAAACCAGTGTCTCTAATCCTCCACGTGGGTCCACAGCATTCATTCACCTCAACGTGTATGTGGCAGGCCCTGTCCCAGGTGCCAGAAACACAATGGTGAACACAGATGTGGTTTATGCCTTCACGGAGGGAAGACAGACACTAAACAAACAAATAGGGCTTGTGCTGTGGCATCTGTATGCCTGGCATCACAGTGACTTGGGAGGCAGAGGCAGGAGGATGGCAAGTTTAAGGCCAGAGGCAGCCTGTGCAACTTTGTGAGACCCTGTCGCAAAATTAAAAAGTTAAAAATGGGCTAGGAGTGCAAATCAGTGATAGAGCACTTGCATAGTATGTGTGAGGCTCTGGATCCAGCCTCCAGTATTGCAAAAAAAAATAAATAAAAATAAAAACATATATATATGTGTGTGTGTATATATATACATATATGTATATTATATATACATATATATGTATATACATATATATACATATACATATATATACATTATATATATACATATATGTATATTATATATATACACACACATACACACACACACATATTCATACACACACACAGAAGGTGCCAAAAATATATACATATCTTGGGACAAAAACTTTTAATTTTGCTGTTTAAGAATGATAAATGTACACAATTATAATTGCACAATTATAATTATACCAAATAAAATTGTATGACTATAAATACTATAAAAGAAAAAAATAATGTGCTATATAAAGAATAATAGCATGGAGTCACCTCGTTTACTCAGGGTGATCAAGGAAGGTCTCCACTAGACCAATGTAGCAAGATATGTACAAGATATGTACACAAATGCAGAACCACATATACAATGTTAGTATTGCTTATAGTAGTAAATATTGGAAACAAGTTAAATGTTCATTGATTTGATGTAGCAAGATATTCAAATCAATGAACATTTAACTTGTTTCCAATATTTACTACTATAAGCAATACTATAATAACATTGTATATGTGGTTCTGCATTTGTGTACATGTATCATAGTTTTCTAAAAGTGGACTTGCCTTGTGGTGAGGGCCTTTTTGCTGTGTTATCCCATGGCAGGAAGTAGAAAGGGAACAGAGCATGTGTGCAAGAGAGAAAGAGGGTCAAGCTCATCCTTTTCTCAGACATCTGCTCCAGTGATGACCGACCCATTCCTGTGATAACACCATTAATCCAGGAGCTCTGCCCTCGTGACTTAATCACTGTTTACAGGCCTCACTGTCAACACTGTAGCTTTGGGGGATTAAGTTTCTGATACATGAGCTTTGAGGCAGACAGCCAAACTATAGCAGTGGAGGCCTGGGAGGTTTCATAAGGGGGTCACTGGTGGAGAGATACATTTTTCAGAGAAGTTCAGCTACCTAGATGACATTGAAAACACCAGAATTGGGGGGAGGGGGGAAACATACAGGAGGGTAAGGGGTAACCTATATGAATAATGCTTATCAAATCGCATATATGAAAATTGTCACAACGAAAAGCATGTCAAAATGAATCACATTATGATGTACATTAAAAATTTCTAATTAAAAAAAAAAAAAAAAAAAAACACCAGAATTGACCTGTCCCATCTGTAGGAACTTCCAAACGGGTCAGGGAATGTAAAGCCCCCTTGGATCATCCAGGATCACTTGATGGAAATATTACACTCTGTACTCTATAAACAAAAGGATAGAGCAACACTCATTTTACTTGTCAATCCAGACGTAACATTGTTGTTGTTGTTAGGTGCCATCGAGTCGATATCCGACTCATAGCAACCCTCATAGGGTTTTCAATGGCTGACTATCTTGGGATTGCCTTGGGAGTGGATTGCCAGACCCTTCTCCCATTTTTGCAGTGCTGGGAATTGAACTTGGGACCTCAGAGACTGCAGCGCAGCACTCTACCAACTGAGCCAAATCCCAGCCCATATATATTTAAGTACTACACGCCCTCTGCTGCTGGAAGGGAAAAATGCACAAAGAAACTATCTCATTTTTGAGATTTGGCCAATACGGAAGTGGAACCACAGAACCAAAGACCTAAGGGACCGCAGAGATTTGCTAGTGAAGGTCATAAAATCCCCAGGAAAAGCCTGAAGGGGCTGGGCAGATGGACTTAATGAAGGATCCAGAGGGGCAGGGCTGAGTGGAATTACCCACTCAGAGGGTTGACATTTGCTAGGTCAAAGAGCAAATTGACTTTAGTGGGTACAGCCAAAGGTTTCCAAAATAGTTCTGTCACACTCCTCTTAGAAATGTACCACCTTTCCAGAGGCTCCACAACTTCACCAGTACTTGTTATTTCCCATCTTTTGACACTTCAGCTGTTGAGGATGTGTGAAGGTTTGATTTGGTGTGGTTTTAGCTGTTGTGGATGTGTGAAGGTTTTCACTGTGATTTCAATTTTTATTTCATGACTGATAATATTGAACACCTTTTTATGTGCTCTTAGCCAATTGGATATTTTCTTTTGTGAAGTGCTTATTTAAGCTATTAAGGTCCGTTCCTGTCAGAATGATCGCTCCTTTTAAAAGTATTTATTTGGAGGGGTGACTTTATATATTCTGGATACAAGACCTTTGCCAGATATATGCACTGTAAATATCTTTTCCCTGTTGTTGGCTTTCCTTTCACTCTTAATTTTGATGAAAATAAATTCTCAATTTTAATAAAGTTCAAATTATTAGTCTTTTCTTTGTAGTATTTGTGTGTGTGTGCGTGTGTGTGTGTGTGTGTGTGTGTGTGTGTGTGTATACCCTGTAGGAGGCATTTCTCTACCTCCAGGTCATAAAGATGTTCCCCCACCCCATTTTGTAGGAGGTTTGTGCATTTACTTTTTACCTTTCGACCTATAATCATTTTGGAATTGACATTTATATATGGTGTAAAGCAAGAGAGAAGCTGAGTATGGTGGCATACACCTATAATCCCAGCACTCAGGAGACTGAGGTAGGAGGATCATGGCAAGTTTGAAGCCACCCTGGACTGCACAGCAAGTTCCAGGCCACTGAAGTGACCCTTGTCTCTATAAAACAAGACCAAAAAAAAAAAAAAAATCATAAGAGTTAAAATTTATTTATGTTTTTTTCTTTTTGTTTTTTTGAGATAGTCTTGCTATGGTAGTCCAGGTTGGCCTTCAATTCTCTTGCCTTAGCCTCCAGAGCGCTGGGATTACAGGTGTGCACCACCTTGCCCAATTTAAATTTATTTTCTTTCTTTCTTTCTTTCTTTCTTTTTTTTTTTTTTTTTTTCCGATGCTGGGGGTTGAACCCAGGGCCTTGCACTTGCATGCTCTGCAAGTGCTGGGCCACTGAACTGCGCCCCCAGCCCATTTTTTTACTTTTTGAGACAGGGTCTCACTAAATTACGCAGACTGTCTCTGGTCTCAAACTTGCCATCCTCCTGCCTCTGCCTCCCAAGCTGCTGGAATTACAGGCATGCGCCACTGCGCCTAGCTAAATTTATTTTCTTACGTGGGCATAAAACTCAGAGTTTATACATTTTAAATGTTGGTCTACAATTTTCCCTTGCCCTCCATATGAGTCATATCAATTTACATTTATACCAATAATACGTAAGAATGCCTATCTCCCTGCACTCTTGTCATATATTCTGAGTGTTTTTCAAAAACAAACAAACAAACATTGTGCTGTGGTCAAAACAAATAAAGCAAAAGCATCTCCTTCCAGGCTGAATGTGTCCCTTTGTTATTTGTTATGAGGCAGGTTTACTAGCCACAGAGTCCCTCAGTCTCCGTTTATCTGGAAATGTCTTCATCTTGCCTTTACTTCTGAAGGATATGGGTGCTAGAAATAGAATTGTTAGTTGAATTTTCCTTTCTCCTTCAGCACTTCAAGTACATCATCCCACTGCCTTCTGTCCTCCATTGTTTCTGATATGAAGTCAGTATTTATTCTTGTTCCCCTGTGGGTATGAGTCATTTTTCTCTTGCAGCTTTTAAGACTTTTTTCTTAATCTTTGTCTGTTATGTACACAGGTGGGATCTCTGTGATTATCTTCTTTGGAGACCATGGAGCTCCTTGATGTAGAGATGAAGGTTTTCATCAAATTTGGGAAGTTTGGGGCCAGATGTTTATCAAATATTTTCCTCTCCATCCCTTTCTTCTCCTGGAGTTCCCATTACACATATGTTGGTATGCTTGATGGTGTCAGACAGGTGTCTAAGATTCTCTTTCCTCTTCACTGTTTTTTCTTGCTGTTGATGGGACAAAATCTAAGGCTCTATCTTCAAGTTTCCGCATTGTTCCTTCTACAAGTACAACTTTTCATTGAGCTCTTCTACTGAAATTTTCATCGGTTATTTATTATGTTTTTCAACTGTAGAATTTCCATTGATATTTAACAATTCCTATTTCTTTGCTAATAGTTCCTATTTGGTAAGACATTGTCATAGTGTCATTTACTTCTTTGAGAATATTTATGATAGCTACTTTAAGTTCCTTATATTTTAAGTCCAACATGGCATAGCATTTATATTAGGCCCCCTCCCACTGCGTATGGTCATGTTTTCCTGGTAATTTGTAAGTCTGTTTTGTTGTTGTTGAAAACTGGACATTTTAGTAGATTGTAGACTTTGTGTTCTGATGTGCCCCTGGAAGAGTATTTATTATTTTGTTTGTTTATGTTTGTTTGTGTAGTGTCTGGATTAATTAGGCAGAATTTCTCTCCCCCATAGCTGTACATTGGTGTGTTCATTCATTCTCTCATATTCCCCCCTCCTCTCTTTCTCTCTCTCTCTCTCTCTCTGTCAGGTTGATTTGCTAGAGTTTTCAATAAGGCTAACATAGTTTGAAAGTCAGCCAATGACTGGTCAGAGGTGGTGCTTAAATACCTGTGTCCAGTAAGTCTTCTACCTTCATCAACATGGGTTGGGAGCTACAAGGGAATTCAATTGTAGAGCACTTGCCTACCATGCATGCAGCTCTGGGTTCAGTTCCCAGCACAGGAAAAAAAACATGGGTTAAGGAACACATTCAAAATTCAATTAGAAGACTGCCTTGACTTTGAATTTCCTCGGTTTTCTTGTGTGTCCTTTATATCCCATGCTAGCGTTCATGTTCAATCAGTGATGAGTCAATGATTAGGGCTCTTGCCATATTCTCCTGAACTTGCACACCCACACCCACTGCCTTCTAGTGTTGTTGTTTGGTGCCATCAGGTTGGTGTCCAATTCATAGCAACCCTATGTACAACAGAAGAAACACTATTGCCAGTGCTTCTCTGCTATTCATAAGCTTTCAATGGTTGATTATTTTTTGGGAGTGGGTTGCCAGGTCCTTCTCCCAAGCCTGTGTTCCCAGGTGGTCTCCCATCCAAGTACTAACCAGGCCCAACCCTGCTTAGCTTCTGAGCTCTGACAGGATCAGATGCCACAGTGATATAGCTGCAGGCTTGTTGTTTTTGGATGCCATCAAGTCAGATTCTACTCCTAATGACCTTATGTATAACAGAAAGAGAAGCACTATTGCCAGTGATTCCCTGCTATTCATAGGGTTTTCAATGGCTAATTGTTTTGGCAGGTTTTGATAAATTGTATGGTGCTCTATCTCATCACCTGGATTTCCCTGCTTAGCTTCCAGCTAGCCTTCTAGTCAGTTGTTTGTCTGACCACTATTGCAACCCAGGTAGCTATGGTGGTGTGTCACCTTTAAATGATGAACCCCCAAATATGTTACAATGAATATATCTCCTTTCTCCCTGTTTGGCTCTCAGGAAGGCTGATTGCTGATGACAGGTAAGATCTCTCATAAGCAGAGGGACAACCTAAGACAGGCACAGTCACAGAGAGGCCAGCAGGAGAGGCAGGGCTGCCTGGAAAGGCCAAAATACCCACCTGTTCACTGTGTCCTTTGTTAAACATTACAAAGGCTTGCTGGTGCATGCAGCAAAATGAGTTTCTGAAAACACTAACTGATGTCCTGGTTTCTGGAAGGCCACTTATCAATTATCTCTTAGGATTCAGAAGCAATGTTTGGAGAGTCTTCCCTGCCCTAATCTTACCTCTGATTGTTAAGAGATTAGAGAAACAATGACCGGGTTTAAAAAATTCATACATTTTTTTCTGTTCTGTAATTTGTTACTAAGAAATAAAGTTTAGATATAAGTTGGCTAGGAGAGAGCCTTAGTAGCTCTCGGCCAAAGCTCACAAACACTCTTGGCTGTCAGTCTCTTGAATTTGTCACGGAACCTTGCGACTACAGTGGTGGCATTCCCAGCTGAACCTTCCCCTTGGCAAAGCGGCTTTTCTGGTTCCACTCTATTTAAGTCAGCCACTTCCAACAGCCAAGTTGCTGTTTTTTGCAGCTTCCCAATCCCTGAGACTGAAACACCCCCAAGGAGCTAGGGGAAGGGGACTAGGAATTTTCCCAGACTGAAATATCACAGATCTCCCTGCTCTTCCCCAAGTTTTAAAAGTTCATCTTGAATAAATGCTTCTAAATTTGTTATACCTATGGTCAATTTCCAGGGAGTTGAAATGGTTGTTTTTCACAATTTTGTCCAATTTTATCATTGTTTCTTGGGTGAGAGCCATTCCAAAAGTCACAATACAGCTTTGTTTAAAACATCACTAACCTCTATTCAAAGTTCTCTCCAATGAAATGCATGTATGGGCATGTCATTATGAACCCCATTAAGTTGTGTACATTAAAATTATAAATTTAAAAATGTTTAAAAAACCAACAAACAAAGTTCTCTTCCCTGGCCCCATGAACAGACTAGCATGGCTGCACTAAAGGCTTTCTTCTTCCCCTTCCTTCTCTACGACTTAGTGCCTCTGGTGGCATCAGAGCAGGGAAGAAAGGGGCAAATTTTCTTATCTGCTGGGCAAAATCATATCCTATCTTTGTTGCTTATGCTATTACTTTGGCTAATCCAGCCTGGCCCCAGTGACTCATTGGTGGCATGTATCAACATGCTGACCTCTCTAAGGGAGAATATGTGAGAATTCTTCAAATACTCTTTTTTAGGCTTCATTCACTGCCAATTTTTTTGATGTGGAAGATTTAGTTCTGCCTCAACTTCTTTCATTCTCAACTCTTCAGTGGTGAAGTACGTTGCTTCTGAAGTCAAACTGACTTAATCTATAATCCCAGCTATTCTACATACTCCCTCTGTGGCTGTGGGGCGTCGCCTGCTGCTAGATTCACTCTGGCAGCTAGTGGGAACCAGCAGCCGAAGACCCGTCGTCTGGTGAGGGGGAGCCAAGCACCCAAGAGCCGTGCCGCCCTGAAAGGAGGCTTGCCCACAGCTGTTCTGAGAAGTCTTGAGAAAGACAGGCTCAGAGGCTTCTCCCCACAGCAGCTCCTTGCTTCTTTTCTTCCCAATGAAGACTCCAAGTGCTCTGCTCCAACAGCTCTTTATTTCTTCCTTGTGTGTCCCGGTCAATGGAATGGACCCCCAACTGCTCTGTTATACTCTTATATGCCCTTATATACTCTTCTGGGGCTAGGTGGGGACCAATCAGACACAGTCACTCCATACGGGTTTTAGCCAATCAGAGGGGATATTTAAATATGGTTTTGTAAAAGTAGCCAATCAGGGGTGGTTCCCAAATGGTCCAATCAGGAGCCGTTCAGGGATTTGGAAACAGCCAATCGATGTCAAGGGGACTGAGGCAAGAGATTAGATGCCAGCGCCATCTTAGAGAGCTCGATGACCCTGAGTTCTTGGGTGTAGGGCAAAGGTGACGGCCTAGGGAACAAGCCTCAGTCCGCTAAGGGGCCTAGATAGGCCCCAGGGCGAACTGCCTCTCTAGGCAGTGCTCTACATGTGACCATGGGCAAGTAACTAAATCTTACAGAATTTCGGTGTCTTTATCTGTTATTTGGGGGAATGTATTAGATTCCATTAGGTAAAGCTGTTTGCAAACCAGTCCTAAATCTTAGTAGCTTCTAACAGCCAAGATCTGTTTCTCACTGAGGTGTTATATTTGATGTGGACTGCTTCACATCTTTTTCCTTTCAGCACCCAGGTGGAAAACAGCCTCATCTGGGAGACATATTCTCATGAGAGAGGAAAAAAAAATAGAGAGCTGGTGGAAATACATCATGGCTTTGAACATTTTTGCTTAGGTGTGATAAAAGACACTTCCACTCATATTGCATTGACTAGAAGCATGTTATATGATCAAGTCTGACATCAGAAGCAGGAAAAGATACTCTTCCGGGATGCACTGCTGTCACATGGCAGGTGATAATGTATAATCCTTAACAGGAAGAGCAGCTTAACAGTGGAAAGCAACAGAGGATAATAAAGTTCCTTCCTTACTGTTGTTGCAAGCATTACATGAAGTGAAGCACATCCGATGCTTAGCAGAGTCTCCTGCACTTAATAAGAGCTCAATAAATGTCAGATGACATTATTATTAACATCATCTGACACTGCTGGAAGTTTTTCTCTTCACCGGACTAGGATAAACATGAATTTAAGAGGAAGAAAAAAAGGAGCTGTAATTACTCCCAATATTTAATTTAGAGACAGTAAAATAGTGAGTCTAAGTGAGTCAGGATAGAAAAACAGGGAATATTTTGGGAACATAGGAGGGAAAGGGCTTTTTCACCCAGGGATCTGGTCTGAGTCTTACCAGTTGAGAATTCCAAGACAACCAGAAGAGAAAGACTGCTGTGGGGACTACAGAAACCAATGCTTTCCTTCGAAGCTCACCAAATCAGAGTATGGACTACAATGAAAAGTTAACAGACCTAGGCAATTTCCTTGTGACTAGACATAGTAGGAAATTCCTTGACTATCCCAATACAGGCATTTTAACAATGCTCCTTTGCCAATCTGTAAATCTTTACCAGACACCTGCTGAGACCCGTTGCCCAACATAAGTTCAAAACCCCCAAATCATACAAATACTCGTGGTGAAGACACCTTGGGGCATCCCCCTAGGGGACATCACCAGCACTTCACTCTCAACACGTGTACTCTTACCATTTACCTAATAAACTCAAAACTCTGCTTCATTTGTCTGTTTTGCCCTGAAATTCTTTTTGGCAGCTGAGACAAGGACTGGGCAACTCCCCAGAGTGGAAGTCCGGAGAAGGGAAACTTTTCAGGGCAGGCGATAACGTTGGGGTACAGCACCCCTAAACCCCGCTGAAATAAGGGGCACAGTCTTTGGACTAATGTGGACTCCCTAGGCTGCAGATGATCTTAGACAAGTTATTTACCCTCTTTGAGCCCTAGTCTCCTCAATCTCAAAACACGACTATGTTGTAGGCTCGTCATTAGCACCAAATTAGCCCAATCTCGCTTGTGAACTACTGAATCCGGATTTTAGATTAATTTCAAAGGTTCTATGAACTGCATGCATAACACATACTACAATACCGATGTCTAGAAAGTCCTTTACTGACCTTTTCTATTCTTTAGGTCTCAGTATCTCCTCCGCCATAGCCCTGCAGCATCTGATCCCGTCAGATCTCAGAAGCTAAGCAGGGTCGGGCCTGGTTAGTACCTGGATGGGAGACCGCCCGAGGAAAATCAGAAGCTGTAGGCTTGGGAGAAGGACCTGGCAAACCACTCCCAAAAATCAATCTGCCATTGAAAACCCTATGAACAGCAGAGAAGCACTGACAATAGTGTTTCCCCTGTTGTACAGAGGGTCGCTATGAGTCGGATACCCACTCAATCGCACCTAACAACAATCTCCTCCGCAGGTATTTTCCCTGACTGCCTGATTTAAAGCACTTCCCACCTCGCATCATTTCTCCCTGTTCTCCCATCTTTACTGCTCAGGTAACACTTAACTTGTTTTGTTCATTCATTGGTTTATGTAGCATCTGTCATTTGAAACTAAGCTCCACGAAATCAGGAATCAAGTTTTCCGTATTCAAACCTTCTGTAGAGGGCACAGCGTCCTCATCCTCTAAATGAGGGAACCAACGCAGAAAAGAGGAAAAAGAAACCCAGCCAGTCCACCAAAGTCTTAGGTCCCGCCCCAGAGCAGGCACCGCCTCTGTAGCCCCAGTGGCCGGCTGTGAGTCCCCGCCCCTCGTAGGCGTGGTCTCCAATGTTGTGCTGGCCGCGTGCAGACTTAGCTGCGTCACGCTCACGCAGGCGCCGTCCTGTGTTAGGGCTCGCCAGGGGCGGAGGAGGGGCGTGGCCAGGCGCGAGGCCCCCGCGGCCGCCGGCGCCGCCGCCTGAGTCGCCTGCAGGTGGCTGGCTGCTCTTGGCTCCCCACCGCTCAGGCAGCTCGAAGGCCACTCTGTTTTGGGGTCCTCGCCGCCCTTCCACGTCTCCCGGAAGAGTTAGCTGGGCCACGACAGGTCCGGGAGGAAGTTTACCGAGCCAGGGCGCTCTGCGGGTTCGCTGCTGAGGGGCCCGGGCCCAGGAGGGCGACGAGGCCGGGTGCAGCCGCTCGGAGTCCTCAGGTGAGGCGGCGGCGAGGGTCAGTGGCTGGGACGGGCTCGGAGCGGGGCGCCGGCCTCTCAGCCGGGACTGAGTCTCTCTGCCTTTCCGGACCGCGCTAGTTTTTGCCCCGTTTTGGGTTGAGGAAGGGGACGCAAGGGTCCCCTCTGGCATTAGCTGGCGTTGTGTACCGTCCTCCTCCCGAGCCCTGCCGGGTCTGGCCGCGCGTCCTGCCCTAGGGGCGGAACTGAGGCGGGGGGGTGGCCCGCAGAGGGACTGGGTCTGTCCTCGCCTACCTGGGGTCCAGGGACTCATGGACTCCCTCGGCCTGACCCACTGGCCCCTGGACTTCCTTCCCTGTGCCCACACTTGGCCATTGAGGCTGGTCCTGCCGCCGCCGTCTGCAGACCCCATCCCCACGCCACTCAATCTCTGCCTCCGGGGCAGCGCTAGAGGAATTGCCAGGGTATTTGCACCCCTGAAGTGCGTGTCTGTGGCGCAAGTGCCCAGGGCCCATCTTAATATTTGTTTAATTAGGTAATCAGCATGAAGGTACACTGTTAGTGTTTTAAAGCCCTGTTAATTTTAAAGGGCAGGGCAAGTTATTAGGAATTAATAAGTGTCTTTAGGCCTGCAGCTGTAGCCCTGTGGCATCCGATCCCGTCAGATCTGGGAAGCTAAGCAGGGTCGGGCCTGGTTAGTACCTGGATGGGAGACCGCCTGGGAACACCAGAAGCTGTAGGCTTGGGAGAAGGACCTGACAACCCCCTCCCAAAAATCAATCTGCCATTGAAAACCCTATGAACAGCAGAGAAGCACTGACAATAGCGTTTCCTCTGTTGTACAGAGGGTCGCCATGAGTCGGATACCGACTCGACGGCACCTAACAACAACAACAAGAAATGTCTTTAGGAGACACTTGTTGTTGTTAGGTGCCGTCGAGTCATGTCCGACTCTTAGCGACCTTCATAGGGTTTTCAGTGGCTGACTGTTTCGGGATTGCCTCGGAAGTGAATTGCCACGTCCTTCTCCCATTTTTGCGGTGCTGGGAATTGAACTCGGGACCTCAGAGACTGCAGAGCGGCCCTCTAGGAACTGAACTAAATCCCAACCCAGACACTTATTAGGAGAGAGAATTTGCCCCTGTCACCACCAATTTTTTCTGCAGAATAATAGTTTATGCCTGTATAGAGATGAGATTTATTTTGTTGGGTTTGTTGTTGTTGTTTTATTATTTGTGTGTGTTTGTTCCCAGGCTTCCAACCCTTCTTGCTTCCCCTTATGAGGGCTGGGATTAAAGGTGTGTGCGCATGGAGTTTATGTATCAGAGAACATGTCAGCTCCGTTTCCATTTGATTTCACATAAACTCTGAAATAGACAGGCACATAATACGATTTATGTGAACAGGTTTAAAGGGTGAGTTTCTTTCCGAGGAGGCTGTTTAGATTTTGAGAGGCAGAAGTTAAAGGTAGGTTTGGCCCTAGGCTGGCATAGATTTCAGTATCTGAGGTGTCATCTAAATCTGGGATCTTCTAAATTTTTTCCCTATTTGTAAATTTTAAAAAAGTCATTGCTACTTGCCCCATAATGTGGCTGTGAAAATTATGTGAATTAATGTTTGCACTGCTTCTAGCACATAAAAATTAATTCTATTCAGTAGTATTTATGAGTGCTTGTGTGTACTAGAGGCTAGAATTCATTGGTGACCAAAATGGACATGGCATTTATCCAACTACTTCCCTGCCTCCCCAAATGACAGAGACAGATTTTTTTTTAAATCCCACAAAATTATAAAACATGAAGGGCTGTGAGGCAAAAGAATGACTATGAACAGAGAATGATAGGACCTAACAGAGATGGAAAGAAAGAGAATGCTGAAGCAGGTGACGTTTTAGTGAAGGAAGTCCAAGAACGAGAGTTAACTATGAAAGCATTCCAGATCAGAGGAATGATGAACACATTCAAGAAATGATGGTTGTCTTTCTTATAGTGCTATTTCTTCTATATCATGAGGGTTTACTTGGTCAATTGTGGCACATTGTTGTTGTTGTTAGGTGCCGTCAAGTCGGTATCCGACTCGTAACGACCCTTTGTACAACAAGGGAAATGCTATTGTCAGTGCTTCTCTGCTATTCATAGGGTTTTCAATGGCAGATTGATTTTTGGGAGGGGGTTGCCAGGTCCTCCTCCCATGTGGCACATTATAAGTACTCAAATATATATGTTGATTAGATGATTATGTAGTTGTATTTTTTTATTCCAAATATAGCTTAGTGTGTACATGGTAGATTATGAGTATTTGAATTGTTGAAAATGTACCTTAAATGTATTATGTATATGAACATCTACATTACCCATAGTAGTGTGTCAGTTTAATATTGATAGCTATTGTATTAATCAGAAGGCTTTTTTTGTTTGTTTGTTTTCCAAATTTTGGCACTTTGAAACAAACTTCAGAGAATTGTTTTTATTTGGTTGTATTGGAATTTTGCCATATGTATCATTTACTATTTGGATGGTGTATTAATTTGCTTAATTACTTTGTGAAAAGCACACAAGAGTGTACACAGAGTGTACAAAGTACACAGAATGGGTGGCTTGGACAATAGAAATTTATTTTCTTACAATTGTGAAGTGCAAGGTGTTGGCAGGGTTGGTTTCTTCTGAGGCTTGTGCCTTGCAGATAACCACCTTATTCCATGGAGAGTAGTCTTCTCTATGTGTATGTATTTGTGTGCAAATGTTCTCTTATAAGGATGCTAGTATATTGTATGTGGGCCTATCCTAATGACTCATTTTAACTTAACTATCTTTTTAAAGATCCTGCCCCCAAAACCAGTTCCTTTGTGAGGTCTGGGGAATTGGACTTCAGTTTCAGAGGGTGGAGGAACATGCAATTCAGCCTGTAACAGATGTTTTCGCCACATTAAGATTTGCCCTTCATTGAAATTGTACTAGGGAAAACAGTAGTGGTAGTTGGAATAATGGTAGTAGTAGCTACCAAAATGAGTGTGCCAAGCATTTTGCCAGGTGTTTTCCATGTATTATAATAATTTATCTTAAAACCATTCTAAGCTGGGCACAGTGGCATGTGCCTGTAATCCCAGCTACTTGGGAGGCTAAGACAGAAGGATCGCTTGAGCCTAGGAGTTCAAGGCCAGCCTGGGCAACATTGCTAAATCCATCTAAAAAAAATTGGTAAGAGTAATACACTTATTTTTCCCATATTCTAGATAAGGTTTCTCAGCTTCAGTTAGTAGTTTGTTACCTAGTTAGAAAGAGGCAGGGTTAGAATTTCAACTTAGGACTCTTACTCCGGAGCCAAGTCTTAATTGTTACACTCTGCTGTGTTATGCCACACTAATCATTTCTTGTCCTTTTTACAGGCTCACCAGTAGGATTATTTTGCTGCCATAATGTCTTGGTTTGCTGATCTTGCTGGAAGGGCGGAAGATCTTTTAAACCGAGTTGATCAAGGGGCCGCTACAGCACTCAGTAGAAAGGATACCACGAGCAACATCATATATAACAAAAATACTTACTATCCTGAACTTCACCAGCAACATACAGATTTGACTTATGAGAGTGGACCTAAATCTACTTATATTTCCTCAGCAGCTGATAACATTCGAAATCAAAAAACTACCATCTTAGCTGGCACTGGAAACGTGAAAGGAGGATCCAGGACACCTGGGGAGGCCTACCATCCTGTTGAAAATGCATCTGTCTCTAGGCCTTCATCCCAGTTTGTTCGGAGGAAAAAGTCAGAACCCGATGATGAGCTGCTGTTTGATTTTCTTAATAGTTCACAGAAGGAGCCCATTGGAAGAGTAGAAATCAAGAAAGAAAAGGGCAAGGCACTGGTCTCTCCGAGTTCTCAGACATCAACTGTCAGTTCTGTGAACACAAGTGTAACCACCGTCCAAGCCCCTGAAGAAAATTCTGTGAGGCAAAGCCATGGTAGTTAATCATTCCTCTGTTTCATTCATAGTTAAGCAAATTGATGTCATCGCCATCATAGCTTAAAATACTCTGATAGTATTTCTCATCCACTATTATAGGACCTGTCCCCACTGGTATAAGAACAGGCTCTCTATCAATATGTGGTGTGAACAAAGGAAGCAGCATTGAATATCATTGCTCAATATGCAGTTTAGTAGGGACCTCTGAATGTGGTACATTGGGTGATTTTACCAAACCCAGTGTCTAAGACATTTTGTCAGATTTGATTCTCTAAGATATTTTAAGATATAAAGAAAATAACTGGGATTATAAAAATGGCAGGAAGCTGCATTACCTGTATATTCTGGGTTGTGGGGATTTTGTGTATGTGTGTTTTTTCCCCCCACATCCTCCAGAAATAAGACCGAACATCAATTTCAGTTGAAGAGTTGAAAGGATTGACCTAGTAGTGAAGTAAGAACTTAGCATTTTTGGCTTTTGGTTTTTTAATGAGTTGTGAAGTTACCTCTATGAATGTATCTTCTCTCTTTTAAAATGAGGTAAACATGGTAATATGGCTAATTGAAGCACCTAGTAGCATTTTAAAATAGCTGTAACCATGATAAGTTTTTTCAGAAATTCTTTGTGGAGTTGATGGTTAATGAAAACATGTTGTTAAAGTTTCTCCCACTGTCGTGGCTATTGGTAAATGAAATCTGTATTTCCCAGGGTATAGTCTCTCAGTCTCAGGACTATTCATATTTGGGGCCAAATAATTTTTGGTTATAGAATGTTTACCAACATCCCTGGTCTGTAACCCATTAAATGCCAATAGGATCCCCCCATTTGTGACAACCAAAGATGTCTCCGCACATTGCCAAATGTCCCATGTAAGGCATAATGGCCCTAGGATAAGACCAGTGCTCTAGGGTGTCTAAAAATGGAATTCCTGAGTTGTAGGAAATGACAATATTTAATTGCACTGTGGTTTTCTGAAAAGGTTGAACCAATTTATATTCTCATCACCTGCGGTTAAAAATTCCTTTTGTTCCACATTCTTTCTTACGTTACGTATTTTCTATATAAATGTTTACATTTTCCTAATCAGGTTTGCCATTGTTATTTTTTATTTCTCTCATTGCTAATGTGGTTGAACATCTTTTCAAATATTTATTTCATTTTCTGGGCAGTACCTTCAAGTTAATTTTTGTTAATCTTTTCTACTGAATCATTTGTCTTTTTCCTTATTGATTTGCAGACAGCCAACGAAGTAGGAAAAAAAAAGATTTTATTGAAAGATAAAAAGGTGAGCCAGGTGCCATGGTGCATGCCTATAATTCTAGTGACTTGGGAGATTGAAGCAGGAGTGAGTTCAAGGTCAGAGGCAGCCTCCATAATTTAGTGAGACCTTGTCTTAAAAAAAAAAATAAAATTAAGAGCTCTTAATTTTCATATTGTTCTGCACATGGCTAGGAATTGACAATCAATTTTGTGTCTTATTCCTTGTCTTCAAGGGAATACTTTGGCAGTTTCAGTAAGTATGATTTTGCATTAAATTTTTCATATTGTTGTTGTTAGGTGCTGTCGAGTCGGTATCAGACTCATAGCGACCCTCTGTACAACAGGGGAAACACTATTGTCAGTGTTTCTCTGCTGTCCATAGGCTTTTCAATGGCAGATTGATTTTTGGGAGGGGGTTGCCAGGTCCTTCTCCCAAGCCTACAGCATCTGGTATTCCCAGGTGGTCTCCCATCCATGTACTAACCAGGCCTGAGCCTGTTTAGCTTCCAAGATCTGACGGGATAGGACGCCACAGGGCTACCGCTGCAGGCCAAATTTTTCATAGGTATAGTTTAATCAGGCTAAGGAGAGTCCCATATATAACTAGTTTGTGTTTTATCCTGTAGCTCCTTTTCCTTCTACCTATGAAGATGATATCTTTATTCCTTAATACAATACACAGATCAGTTTTTTAAAAAAACAAAAAACAAAACATAAAACCAAAACCAAAATTCACTTTCAGTTGGCTGCTCTTTCTTTAGGATTTTTACATTTATTTTGTAAGTGAAATTAACCTGTAACACTGTTAGATTTTAGTTTACAGTTATCATAACCTTATAAGATATATTGCAAAATGTTCCCTGTATTTCTCATCTTAATTAGTTGATATAAGGCTGAGATTATTTATTCCCTGAATGTTTGCTAGCTCACTGTTAAAACCGTTGGGGCCTATTCTTTCTTTTTTTTTTTTTTTTTACGGTACTGGGGTTCAAACCCAGGGCCTTCCACCTGCATACTCTGCAAGTACTGGACCACCAAGCTGCACCCTCAGCCCATTTTTTTACTTTTTGAGGCAGGGCCTCGCTAAATTACGCAGACTGCCTCTGGTCTCGAACTTGGCGATCCTCCTGCCTCCGCCTCCTGAGCCGCTGGGATTACAAGCGTACGCCACCACGCCCGGCTGGGGCCTATTCTTAATGAAAATGTTTATTGACTCAGTTTTTCATTTCTTAAGAATTTTACTATTTCATATACATTTTGGGAAGATCGGAAACACTACTTGGTTTAAAGACAAGAAAAGTGTTTGTCAGGGCTGTACCATTTTACCATACCACTTCAATCCATGTGCTGAGCAGATAATCTGAGAAGCTGGACTTTAAGAAGAATGTGGCGTAAGGATTGGAGGAAGACTTACTAACAATCTGCAATATGCAGATGATACAACTTTGCTTGTTGAAAATGAAAAGGAAGTGAAACACTTGTTGATAAAGATCAAAGAACACAGCCTTTGGTATGGATTGCACCTCAACGGCAAGAAAACCAAAGTCCTTGGAACTAGGCCAGTAAGCAACTTCATGGTAAGTGGAGAAAAGATTGAGGTAGTCTAACATTTTGTTTTACTTGGTTCAACAATCAACATCCACAGAAGCAGCAGTCAAGAAATCAAAAAATGCATTACATTTGGAAAAACTGTTGCAAAAGACCTCTTTGAAGTGTTGAAAGTGAAGATGTCACATTGAAGACGAAGATGGGCCTGATTCACACCATGGTATTTTCAGTCACATCATCGTCTTGTGAAAGCCAGATGTTAAAGAAGGGAGACAGAAGAATTGATGCTTTTGAATTATGGTGCTGGAGAAGAATATTGACTATACCATGGACTGCTTAAAGAACCAACAGATCTGCCATAGAAGTGCAAACAGAGTACACCGTGAAAGCAAGGATGGCTAGAGTATGTCTTATGTATTTTGGATGTGTTGTTAGGAGGGAACAATCCCTGGAGAAGGACATCATGTTTGGGAGAGTGGTGGGTCAGTGAAAAGAAGGAAGACCCTCTACTATATGGATTGGCACAATGACTGCAACAATGGGCTTAAGCATAAAAAAAAAAAAAAGGCGTACATAGCACAGTGTCAGATTGTGTTCCTATTCTACCGTACATAGGATTGCTATGAATCAAACCCGATTCAATGACATTTAACAACAACAGCAATTTTAGGAAAACATCCAAGACATCACAGCTGACATTAACACACATTAATCTGTTCAAGCTAACCTTGCAAAAATCAAAGTTTGGTTACACATACTACCTGAAAATGCCAACGTCTGGCATATATGGAACCCTTACCTTGGGCCTTGTGGGTTTTTTTGTTTAGTAGTTTTAATGAGGTTAAAATTAGTATCTAGTATAAAATGTACATACACAACTTAATGAGTTTCGATTTTTCCTGCCTTATTGCTTATGGGCTAAGGTTTAGCTCAGTTGGTAGAGTGCTGCTCTACACGCTCTGAGGACCCAGGTTTGATATCTAGCACCACAAAAACAGAAGAAGGACTTAGCAATCCACTCCTGAAGCAATCCTAAAGCAGCCATTTAAAACCCCATGAGGGTTGCTATGAGTCAGACCCCGACTGTATAGCACCTAATAACAACAACAACAATATTGCTTATATCTCCAGAGAACCAGCTTTGGCTATGCTGATTTCCTCTAATATGTTTCTTTACTATTTTGTTAACTTCTGCTTTCTTTGGGTTTACTTTGCTGGTTTATAGCCTCTTAAGATGGATATATCTGCAGCCCTAGCACCCTGGCATCCAATCCCACCTGATCTCAGAAGCTAAGATGTGTCAGGCCTGCTTAGTCCTTGGATGGTTGCAGGCCAGGGCAAAGGACCCAGCAGTCCACTCCCAAAACAGCCTGCCATTGAAAACCCTATGAATAGTGGAGCAGCACTGGCAGTAGTACTGGGCATGCACAGTGTCAGGGAGAGTTTCATTCTGTTATACATAGGGTCACTGTGAGTCGGACCCAACTTGATGACACCTAACAATGACAAGATGGATATATAACTCATTCCTTTTTGTCATCATTTTTAATTATTTTTTTTTAAGTACTGGAGGATTGAAACCAGGGCCTCACACATGGTAGGCAAGTGCTCTACCACTGAGTTGCACCCTCAGCCCCCAATTTTTATTTTTTATTTTGAGACAGGATTTCCCTAAGTTGTGCGGGCTGCCTCTGGCCTTGAACTTGTGATCCTACTACCTTAACCCCCTAAGTAGCTCAGATCACAGGCCTATGCCTTGGTGCCCATCTTTTTTTTCCATCTTTAGTGTAAATGTTCAGGCTATAAATTTCTTTCTAAATACTGTTTTAAATATTATCCTACAAATTTGGATATATACTTCACTTCCTTTTAAAATCATTCTGGAAATTCCAAGCATGCTAAAGTAGTAATGACCTCCCTTGCTACTAATAGTAGTGGTCCACGGTTCATAGTCATTCTTTCATTTATTATAGAATTTTTGTTTCAGGGTGCTGAGGATGGAACCCGGGGCCTTTTACAAGCTAGGCTAACACACTAGCAGTGTGCTACACTCCTAATCCTTTATTTTTGTTTGATTTGTAACTTCTGTTTCCCATCCTTTTTATGTGTGTCTGTCCTCTACATTATTATTTTAAAGCAAATCATAGATATATCATTTCCTTTATTAAACATTTTTTATTCCTCCAAAACTTAGAAGCCTTAAAAACAAACATTTATACTATTGTCACCTTAGTGTTCAGATTTATCTGGTTTTTGTTGTTGTTGTTATGTATGGTCAAGCTGGGATCAACTCATAACAACCCACACACAGTAGATGAAACACTAGCCAACACTGCCATACCTGGCACTATTGCTGGTGCTTCTCTGCTATTCAAACACTTACATCCTAAATACACTCTAAATTTAATTATGATTTTTCTTTGACTTCTAGGTTATTTTAAAATGTTTTTCTTAACTCCAACTTTTTCTAGTTTAAAGTTATGATTTCTAGCTAAATTGCATTGAGGTCAGATAGCACGGTCCATATGATATCAGTTCTTTGAAATTGGAGATTTTATGTCTCAGTCATTTTTGATGTACTTCATGTATCCTTGAAAAAGATATATTCCATACTTCAAAGCTGTGATTTTTATACATATTTACATATAAACCCTTGCATTAAATTTGTAAATTATGCATTCAAATCTTTAAATCACTTTTTTACTGCTTGATCTAATGATATTTTGCAGTGAAATTTTTTTTTTTTTTTTTTTTTTGGCACAGTAGTTGGGGCTTGAACCCAGGGCCTTGCAAATACTTTTGCAAGTGCTTTGCCACTGACGTAGTCCATATTTTAATTTTTTTACCTTGAGACAGGGTCTTGCTAAGTTATGCAGACTGCCTCTGGCCTAAAACCTGCAATTCTCTTGCCTCTGACTCCCAAGTTACTGGGATTATGGGCATAAGCCACATGAGCTTGCAATTTTTGAAAAGCATATATATATGTATATATGTGTATATATGTATATATATACTCACACATATATATGTATATATGTGTATATATAGTGTTTATACACGTATATATGTATATATAGTGTGTATGTATACACATAAATATAGTGTGTATATATACACACACACATATATATTTAGTTTGTTTTTTGAGACAAGGAGGGTCTCACTATGTAGCTCAGGGTGACTTAGAACTTAAAATCCCTCTGCCTCAGCCTCCCACATCCAGGAATTACAGGCATGTTCTGTGACACCTGGCTAGAAGCAATTTTTAATATGGAATATTTAAAGCCTATACCAAGTAATGAGCATAGTATAATGAACCTTCCATACTTAGCATTAATATTGATTAACACTTCCATTTTGTTTTGTTTTTTGTGGTACTGGAGGTTGAACCCGGGGCCTCACACTTGCATGCTCTGCAAGTGCTGGACCACTGAGCTGCACCCTCAGCCCATTTTTTTTACTTTTTTTTTTTTTTTTTTTCAGATAGGGTCTGGCCAAGTTATTCAGACACCCTCTGGTCTTTAACTTGTGATCCTCCTGCCTCCGCCTCCCAAGCTGCTGGGATTACAGGCATGTGCCACCGTGCCCAGCTTAACACTTCCATTTTTAAATTCTCTTGATTCCTATGCATTCCCTACCTCCATTAGATTATTAATATTTTATATGTTTTTTCTTTTGGTAATATTTATATAAAAATCCACAAAAAGTTAGCAAATAGTATACTCACATGGCCCACACCTTTATAATACTATAAACTTTATTTGCCCCAGAAAGTTCCTAATGTTTCTTTCCACTTAATTTCCTTACCCCATTCCTGAAAGCACCTCCTCTATGGATTTTTTTTCACCTTAGTTCTTGCTTGTTCTAAAACTTCGTAGAAATGGAATCATACAGAATTATACACTTTCCAATCTATTCCTTTTACTCCACTGTATTAATGAGAATTGTGCATATTGCCTTTTTTTATTCTTTTTTTGATGTGTAGTATTTTATCATATGGATATGCTGGAATATATCCACTCTTGTGGACATTGGTATTTTCTGTTTTTGGTTATTGTGAAAAAGCAGCTGTGAACAATTTTGTGCTTCATTTTGGGCTAAATGTTTTCCTGTCTCTTAGATAAGTATCTAAGAGTGGAATTGGTAGGTCAAACAACAGGTGCATGTGTAATTTCATGAATAATTGTCACACCTATTCCCACAGTGGTTGTACCATTTTGTACTCCCCTCATCAGTATATGAGAGTTCCAGTTTCTCCATGTCCTCACCAACGTTTTGTATAGTCTCCTTTTTTGTTTTGTTTTATTTGTTGTTTTTGTTTTAGAGACGTAGTCTCAGTAGGTAGCCTAGATGGGCCTGAAACTCGCTGAGTAGCTCAGGGTGGCCTTAAACTTGCTATGTAGCCCAGGCTGTTCTCAAAATCATGATCCTCCTGCCTCAGCCTCCCAAGTACTGAGATTATAGGCATAAACCACTAGATCTCAGTCTCATTGTGATCTTAATTTGCATTTCCTTGATCAATAAAGATATTAAGAATTTTTTGTATAATCATTGACCATTTGTTTAGCCTTGTAAAGGTTCTTCTTTTGCCTATGTACTTACTGTTTTAGTCTTTTTTATCATTTAGGTGTACATTTTTATCATAATTCTTTAAGTAAGTAAAAAGTATACTTGTATCACATTTAGTAATACATTAAAAACAACATGGGTCTAAATTCACGAGTTACTATCTTTGGTAAGACATTTCAGATTCCAGTTGGGTATATAACAAATTGCTATGACCTGTTCTTACTCTCCTTGCCTTGAAACCCACAGTTGTTCTGTTGTGCCTTCCTCATATTTCAGAATTGAGACTTCCCCCATTTTCCCCCCCAAAACATTTCAGAGACAAGGAAACGGAAATCCAGCCACTCAGATTATCTCTGATTTTCTTCTTCCTAGAAGTGTATTCTTACGACCTTGTCACCCTTCATTCAGTGTGTACAGACTTTGAGAATCCTTGGAGGTCTCTAGGCTCCCTTGTGAGAGCAGATTTTCATGAGAGGGAAGTCTGTTGAGAATTTATGGTATTTTAAGTAGGCAGACAACTTGCCAGGCCAATATAACACAATGTATTCTTTTCTTTTTACAGAAGCTGCTGATAAGTCAGATTCTAGCCCTAAAGGCCATGAGGATTCTTCAAAGGAAAGTGCATCACCAAATTCCCCCTGTTCTGAGCACAACCCAGCACCCAGTGATGAAAGCAGATCACATGAGCTGTCTAATCTCCGCCTGGAGAACCAGCTGTTGAGGAATGAAGTTCAGTCTTTAAATCAGGAAATGGCCTCATTACTTCAAAGATCCAAAGAAACTCAAGAAGGTAGAGCCTAATTTAAGTTGTCCAGGATTAGGGACTTAACTTCTAAAAGTAAACTAAAGACTTTATATCAAATTCAAAATAGTTTAGATGAGACTTGTTAAATGGTATTTTCATACAGGTATAGGGCCTATATTTGGAAATGGGACCACTCATTTTACCAACACAAAACATAGTCTTGGCTAATTTGGTCTTTCATCAGGAATCTCTTAAGTTTTTTTTTTTTAATTGGAAATTTTTAATGTACAACTTAATGTGTTTCATTCTGACATGCATTTCATTGTGACATTTCCATATATACATTTCATTGTACATTGCTCAAGATAACTTCCCCTTTACCCTCTTGTGCCCCTCTACCCTCCTCTCCCACTCCCCCACCAATGACCTCTCTTCTACTTGCATGTCTTTTTGTGGGAGTATTTTTCTGTATACCCTTGCATTCCAATTATGATTTAAGTCCACACTTGTTCTTTAGTGATGTATCTTTTTACATTGTCAGCAGTATTACATGAATAATCTAGTCCATTTGCATTATTACCATCCTTTGGTATTGTTGGTATTATTATTATTATTTCCCGAACTATTAAAGTTGGGCTGTTTACTTTGAGGTCGCCTTTTCTCTCATTCCTCGCTCCTCCTTGTCCCTCCTCCCCCTCCTGTCTTCTCCCATCATTGCTTCCTTTTGCTAGATCCCTCCCTCCTTTCTGCTTCTTGAATTGTCCCTTCTCCACTTAGTTTACCTAACCTTTTTATTATGTTCCAATTTCTGTATAGGACTTTTTCCTTCTTTTAAATTTAATTCAACTCCCACATATGAATGAGAACATGTGGTATTTCTCTTTTTTGGCTTGTTTTCGTTCACTTACGATAATTTTCTCTTAATTCCATCCATTTTGCTGCAAATGACATTATTTCATTTTTTTTTATTGCTGAGTAGTATACCATTGTGTATATGTACCATAATATTTTTATCCATTCTTCTGTTGACTGACACATTGGTTGAGGAATCACTAAATTTAAGAACCAATAGAAACCAGACATTAATGATCATCTAGTTCATTTGATTTATTTATTCTGAACTTTCAGGGGAACTGTTCCATGAACCAGAGGTGAGATAAAGTAAAGTACACTGGCAGGCAGGGTCGCAGTACTGCTGCTCAAGGGGCCATAAATGAGCATGGAATTCAGTTTGAATAGTGCTCTTGAGAATTGTGCAGTGAAGTGGCCCAGGGTAGAAAACCTTCAAAATTCATCAGAAATGATTAATTAAAAAGGGAATAATCTCATGACTACAGTAGTGACAGGGGGGAAGGTATGAATGTTGTCTTAAGTGTAGCTGAGAAGAAAACTAAAAATAGATGTTTGCCCTGGATCCTGGGGCTCATGAGAGTAGAGTGAGGGGTCAGTAGGAAAAGTTTTGCCCAGGCATGGGAGAAGGTCCAGAAGAGCAGAGTCGGAAGATTAAGAATAGCTTTAGAAAAAGCTTCATTTTACTCAGACTAATGTAGGCATTGAAGTATAGCTTTTCCTGAAATCCTATAAGGTTTACTTCCATAAATAGACACACACACACACACACACACACACACACAGAGAGAGTGCCAAAAAGTGCATACTCATCTTGCCATGAAAACGTTTCGTTTTTCATGCATGTCACATGGTGGGGCTAGCATTTATTTGATTTACACTATCTTTAGAGCAAATGTCATATTATACATTGCTACCGTAATTCAATTCAACTTCAGAAAGTAATGCATAGATAACAGCTCTTAAAATATGTATACATTTTTTTGGCACCTCCAGTATTTTTTGGTGGCAAACTGCAATTGCAGATGGTATGTGAAGGCATAGAAATGTCGTCTGAAATGGAGCACTATGTTGCTCTTTTTGCACTGATTTCGTAGGTTAAAAGAACATCTTTTTGCAAAAGTAATTGAAAAAGTTTTTTTTTTTCTTTCTATGTGCACCTTTGGGTTTTATTTTTGTTTTGTTCTTCCTGGAGTGTGCCTTTGGTTTGGATTTCCATTCTTTCACCTTTCTAGCAGATCTCCACAAATTCACTGACCATTATAGTGTTGTTAACACTGCTGTCTACTAGTTTTAGCTCCCAAATGCTTTATGATATATCTCCAGAAAAAACAATATTGTAGGTAAACAGCTAGCTTTTTGCCCCTTCCTAGCCTATTAACTGCAATATGGATGTGAATATTGGCTTTGAAAAATGGGTGTCCAAGTTACTGACTGTGTAGCTCAGTGGTAGAATGCTTGCCTAGCATACAAGAGGCCCTGAGTTCAACCCCCAGCACTACAAAAACAACAAGGAAGAGAGAGAGATTTAGATGGCACCATATGCCTGTAATCCCAGTGACTTGGGAGGCTGAGATAGAGGGATCCTGAGTTCAAAGCCAGAGGCAGTGTGTACAACTTAGCCAGACCTTGTCTCGAAAAATAAAAAGGAGGCTAGGGGCACAGCTCAGTGGTAGAGCACTTGTCTAGCATGCATGAGGCCCTGAGTTCGATCCCATAGTACTTCAAAAAAAGAAAAGAAAAAGAAAAATGAGTGTCCTATTTGCAGCCAACAAAAGAAAACAAAAAGTCCTTGAAGGTATTTGTAAGCTCCTAATTTTGGCAATAAGAGAAAGTACTAAAAGCTGGACACTGTGGTGCACATCTATAATCTCAGTGACTCAGGAAGCTGAGCCAGAAGGATCACAAGTTCAAGGCCAGACACAGCATACACAATTTAGCAAGACCCTGTTTCAAAATAAGAACAGGGACCAGGGGTGCAGCTCTGTGGTGGAGCACCCCAGGTTCAGTCCCCTAGCACCATAAAAAAAGGAAGAAAAAGTACTAAAGGGACAAGGGTCTATGTGTGCCACGGGAAAGATGTGTTTGGTTTTGCTTGTGTAGAGAAATTTCATTGTTTTATAGAATTAAATAAAGCAAGAGCAAGAGTTGAAAAATGGAATGTTGACCATTCAAAGAGTGATCGAATAACTCGGGAACTCCGAGCCCAAGTCGATGACCTGACGGAAGCAGTGACTGCAAAAGATTCCCAGCTGGCCGTGCTGAAAGTGAGACTCCAGGAGGCTGACCAGCTGCTGAGTACTCGCACAGAAGCACTGGAAGCTTTGCAGAATGAAAAGTCACGGTAGGTAATCCTATTAATGATGAAAACCATGAGCTAGAATGGTTCTGTCTTTCCAGTATGAGTAATGGTAAGCATTGTAGTGTATCCTAGCTTAGGAAAATTCAACTTTTTGGAAATTTATAAGAGGAAAAATTTCTTTTGGTAATGTTGGAAATGTGTGTGATTTAAGTGGAATCATCATTTGAAAGTTGAGATGCACTGTTAACAAATTCTGAATTTTAGAGTATATGAAGAGCACAGTATCTTAACCTTTCAGTATGTAGTATATACTTATATTTAGGGACTGGAGTTTAGCTCAGTTGGTAGAGACTGCTCTGCAATCTCTGAGGCCCTGGGTTCCATCGATCCCCAGCACTGCAAGAAACAGCCCACTCCTGAAGTATTCAACCATTGAAAACCCTATGCATAGCAGAGAAGCACTGACCTAGTGCCGGGCATGGCCCAGTGTTGGGGATGCACGGGGTCACTATTAGTCAGACCTGGCTCAATGACACCTAGCAATAACAGCTTATATCTGGAAGCCTAAGAAAATAGATTACATTCTGTTAGAAAGGAAAAACATTTCTCTTAGAATGTTTTTGTGTATGTGCTTGACTCATGATTGCTCTAAAATTATTCTGGCTTATCATTTATACCCTGTGGAAATTTGTTATTTCATGTGATGCATTTTCTTCTAGAATAGTGCAGGACCACAGTGAAGGCAGCAGCCTGCAGAATCAAGCCCTGCAGACTCTCCAGGACAGGCTGCATGAAGCAGAAGCCACTCTGAAGAGAGAGCAAGACAGCTACAAACAGTTGCAGGTTAGATGGGGAGAAGATAGCATGATGTTGCTATTTGGAGGAGGAATAATGACTTCATGCTGCTGGTACATAGCATATTTATTCCTCCATAAAATTCTGCAGTGCACTTCAGGAAATTCTCTTTGTGTAATAGAAACCCAGATATTTGAAAAATTAGCTTGATCCTCAATAAATTTATTTCATGTTATGCATGAGATGAAATAGCAGATGTTCTTTAGAACTATACAACTTTCACTGGATTTGGTTGTGCAACAACCATTACCATCATTTGAGTAATTGCTGCTTTTGAGCATCTGGTTTATTCTTTTTGTTTCATCTTTTTCTAATTCTAGTTTAATCTGATTAATTATTTCAACAGAAAATTGTACATATTATTTAGAATTTTACTTTTTTTCCTCCCCCAGTACTAGGGGTTGAACCCAGGGCCTTGTGCATGCTAAGCAAGTGCTCCACCACTGAATTACATGCCTAACCCCCTTTTCTTTAATTAATTAATTAATTTATTTATTTACTTATTTATTTATTTTTGGTACTGGGAGTTGAACCCAGGACCTAGTGCTTACATGCTTTTGCAAGTGCTGGACCACTGAGCTGCACCCCAAGCCCATTTTTTTACTTTTTCTTGAGACAGGGTCTTGCTAAGTTACACAGACTGCCTCTGGTCTCAAACTTGCGATCCTCCTGCCTCTACCTCCCGAGTAATTGGGATTACAGGCATGCGCCACCACACCCGGCTAAATATGCTATACTCTTTACACTTACAGCACATTTCAATTTAGACACTAAATTTTTCTTGAAAACACTTGGTCTGTATCTAGATTTCATAAAATTTATAGATAAGTAGATTCACATATCTTAGTTTTAAACACATTTAGAAGTTTTTCTAAGAATGGGCAGTTCCTCAAAAAGTTAAACATAGAGCTGACCTAGAGGTTTGACCTAGAGGCTAAACATGACCTAGAGGTTTGAATTGAAAATAAATGTGTGCCTATAGACTTGTACATCAGATTTATAGCAGCATTATTCATGAAAACCCAAAGCTGGAAGTAGTATAGATGTCCATCATTTGCTATGTGGATAAACAAACTGTGGTATATCTGTTCAAGGAAATCTTTATGGAGCCATAAAAAATAATTAAGTATGGATACATGCTGCAACATGTATAAATACTTGGGTGAACCTTAGAAACATTATAAGTTAAAGAAGACAGACAAAGAAAGCCATGTATTATATGATTTCACTTATATGAAACATCCAAAATAGGCAAATCCACATAGAAATAAAGTAGATTAACAGGTGTCAGGGGCTGGAGGAGGGAGAAATAGAGGATTTCTTTCTAGGCTGATGAAAATATTCTGAAACTAAATAATAGTGATGGGGGCACAATTCAGTGAATACACAGAAAACCACTTAATTGTGTGTATTAAAAGAATGAACTTTATGGTTATGTGAATTATATCTCAACAATTCTGTTACTGAAAAAGTTTTCTAATAATAGAATTGAGTATTTGTTACTATATTTCAATTTAACTACCATGAATAAGCTTTAGAATCCCTTTCCTCCACTGTACTAGCCACATGTGTCATATGCCGGATGCCTCAACAGTAATCCTCTTGCACCTTTCTCCAAAATGGGACTTAATCTCAGATCAGAAGTTTGTGGGTGTTAGTTATTAACCTGTAACTATAAAAACTTGCTGATTTCTGAGTTTTCTGGTGATGAGAACTTTTAAGAATAAAGGTAACAATTCTCAGAGCCAGGTGATTTATGTCTAAATAGGCTAATAAGTGACTGGCGTTGTGTTTTTTAAATGTGCTTTAAAAGTTTCTTGAGCTAAAAAAAATACATCAAGTAATTAATTAGGAAATTTGAAATAAAGGGAAAACATTAGCCATTATACTAGACAAGATCTGTTTACTTAATTCTTCCTTTGTTTTCTAATAGACTTCCTAGTTTTCTGTAGACATTGTCAGACGAGACCTCATATCCAAGTGACTAAATCCACCTGGCAAATTTCTTTTAAAATGACTCCCAAGCTCCTTCCTGGAAATTGCAAGTCAGTAAACCTAGAAAAGGCTTGGGGTGGCTGCAGTTTGAATAAACTCTCTTGTTGATTTTGATGTGTTACCATGTTCTAGAGCTACAATTTTAGATTTTCTATTCTTTAACTCCTAAAAAATGAGGAATTTTCCCTTCCTTAATATGTTGTTGGTCTGAGTTAATAAATCCTGTAAGATATCTGAATGAATGGTTGTAGAATATATTTCAATGCTAAACTGTATAATAAGTGTGATATAAAAATTTATCACAGAGTGAGTTTGCTGCACGCCTCAGTAAAATGGAAGTGGAACGTCAGAATTTGGCCGAAGCAGTTACTCTGGCAGAAAGAAAATACTCTGAGGAAAAGAAGAGAGTTGATGAGCTACAGCAGCAAGTCAAGCTCCACAAGGCAAACTTGGAGTCTTCTAAGCAAGAGTTAACTGACTACAAGCAAAAAGCTACTAGAATACTCCAAGTATGCATGAAATGTACACTTTTAAATGTTAAGATGTGCCAGTTAACTGAGAGACACTGACACTTTGTAGACACTGAGAGAGGATTTCTTTGTGTTTGTCTGGATTGCCCTTTATAAAAAGGATGAAATATCTCTCGATCTTACCACTTTTTCAAAAAATTACATTGCCACTACCTAGTTCAGATCTTCAACTTATCACCTTAATCACTATGGTGGTGCTAATGTTTGTTGTTGAGCAGCCATTCCATTCTTCCTTGCTGATCCCTGCTCAGATTTTCAGAGCAATTTTCCAGGCCTCACCCAGTTTTCCCCCATCCCTTAGCTCTAAGGTGATCTTATCTTCTATTTTATTTTTAAAAAGACTGCTGTCACCCTTTGAGGTCTCCAACTTTTCATTCCTTTGCTTCTCATATCAAAGAGAAAATGTGGTTCCTTTCTTTTTGTTCTTAGGATAATTTTTCTGGCTGTCATTGATTCCATCTCTTCTTACCTCATTTAAGCCCTTTCTCCGTAAGTCGCTTTTCTCCCCATGTCTCTCTGCTGCTGCCTCTGGCTTAGCTTACAAAAGAGCACAATGTTACCCAGTAGAAGAACAAAGACTAGATCTTGAGACCCCTGCCTAAAGAAAAAAGAAAAATCTTTTTAGCTTTTTTACCACTTTGAACTATTTCCCTTTCTTTCAATGTCAGATATATCGAATGGTTATAGATGCACTATCTCTATTTAGAAATTGTTAACTTTAACACTTTCCTGTAATTTCCTGTCTCTACTATGTTTCTGAAGTTGTTTTCTCAAAAGTCTATAATGATGTGTACTTTTGTTTCCATACACTTTGATTTTGGTAGTGTATTTGACACTGTTACACTCCCACCTTCTTGAAACTCCTACCTTTAATGGCACCCACAGCACCTTAGCTTTCCTTTTTTCCTCTCCTACTACTGTTTCTGACTTTCTGGGACCCACGTCCTAATCTCCAAAGAGTAAGAGTCTTCTTACGTTTTGTCTTAGACCCTCTTTCATAATTCTTTCTTACCTTGTCAGGTACTCATTGTGCTTCTGTCTGTCACTTCCATGGGACATCAAGCATGTCTGTAGCCCTAACTTCCTGAGTTCAATTTCTAGCTGCCTGCTGTACAGGTGTGGGGTGTTTCTTACCCCCAAACCAAACTTCTTCATTCTCCTATCCTAGTAGATATTCTTACTATCTGGCAGTGAAGCTTGAACATACATAATCACTTACAAAAATTTATAGGGCTCATAGGAGGAAGGCTAATGCTAGGGGAAAAATTCAAAGTAGAGCAGCCTGTACCAGAGCCGAGGGGCCCAAGAGCACAAAGCATACCTGGGGAGCAAGTTCCCATTGCTGGAGCATAAAGTATTAGAGATGAAGAGATGGGAGATAAAACCCAATGACAGACCAGACCTGGTTTGTGGGGCACCTTGTATAGCATGCAAAGGAGTTTTGGTTTTGTCCTATAGGTGATTGGGGAGAGGTGCTAGAGAATGTGAATGACATGATCAGATTTGAATGGAAGGATTGTGGGGGCAATGAGGAGGTTAGGCTACAGTTGGACGTCCATCTTGTTCATCCTTGTGTTCTAGCATAGTGCTTAGTACTCAAGAAATTATTGAATGCATTGAAAGGATAAGGGGTGAGGATGGTGAGATCAGAGGCAGGTAGATGGTAAAGAGGTGATTGTAAGGAATAACAAGGACCTAAGTTTATAGCGGGGCTGGGATTTAGCTCAGTTGGTAGAGTGCCGCTCTGCAGTCTCTGCGGTCCCAAGTTCGATTCCCAGCACCGCAAAAATGGGAGAAGGATGTGGCAACCCACTCCCAAGGCAATCCCGAAACAATCTGCCATTGAAACCCCTATGAAGGTCGCTATGAGTCGGACACGACTCGATGGCACCTAACAACAACAACAAGTTTATGGCAGTGAGGATAGCAAACACGATAGCTAATATGTAGAAAGTAGAATATATGAGGCTTGAACATTTAATTGGAGGGAATGAGAAGAAGGCATATGGAATCCGAGAGGACCCCATATTTCTGGTTTGCATGTATGAATCTTGTTCCCCTGTACTGTAAAAGAGAAAAGCAGGAATGACAGCAGGTCAGGGTTGAAGGAGGTTGTGACAAATTACAGGGAGGTTGCAAAATTGATGTGACATTGAGGTGAAAGTGTCGGGAAGGTAGTCAGCAATATAAGCCTGATACTTTGCAGAGAGGTGGGGACTTTTGCCATGGGAGAGAGCATGTAAGTTGGGAGAGTTAGTAAGAGATCAAGAACAGTTTGTCGCCTGATGGGGGAGAAGGGCTGAGGGCTAAGAGCACAGTCTTAAACACCAACATTTACAACCTGGGCAAAAGACAAGAGCTTGCAAGAGAAAAACCTTGAGAATGAGAGTGGTCAGAGTTTGGAGAACCAGGAAGAGACTGATGTGGCTGTATGGGAGAGAGACCCAGGGGGAGTCGCAGCAGATCCACAGCCACTGTGGGGTGATGAGGACACAGCAGAGTGCTTGGATTTGGCACTAAGAGTGCCCTGCGAATCTCACAAAGAGGAAGTCAAGGGTGCACTGGGAGACAGTAGCGGCTTAGCTGTGGACATGAGGAAAGAACAATAGCTAGATATGGATGTGAGGGTGGAAAACTTGGTTTTGTGATTTAAAAAAAAATTATATAAATGACCATATTTATTGTAGAAAATTTGAAAAATATAAGTTTGAATAAAGACATGGAAACCACATATAATTCTACCACTTAAAAAAGGAAAAGAATTCTTTTTGATGGAAGAGAGTAGCTTTAAAATATTTATATTTAAGATGAAAGAGCTATTGGTCCTTGATTTATTACTCGTTTAGAACTGGCACTTTATAAACTGGCCTTCACAAGTCAGATCTCTTTTTCCAACTTACCTTTTATGCCATAAGTCCACAGACTTTTTCTGTAGAAGAC
Organism: Pedetes capensis; assembly: GCA_007922755.1. NCBI lineage: Eukaryota > Metazoa > Chordata > Mammalia > Rodentia > Pedetidae > Pedetes > Pedetes capensis. The sequence continues at coordinate 43,657 of VMDO01004742.1, forward strand.
TAAATAGAAAATAGTGTGGCCTTTGCAAGCTGTATATGGTCTCCATCATATATTCCTTTTTACTTTTTATAATCTTTTAAAAATGTAAAAGCTATTTTTAGCTTGTGGGTTGTACAGAAATAGGCCTTAGGCCAGATTCGGACCACAGACCATACTTCGTGAACACCTTTTTCACTGCACTGCCAGATTAACCTTCTTGAAATAATATCTCTGGTCATCTCACCCCTTATCCACCTTCTGGTAGTTTGTTTTAGCCTACCAAATAAAATTAGAACATTCTAACCTGGCATCTGGAGCTCTTACAAACTGGTCCAAACATACTGCCCGAGCTGCATTTCATAATGCTTTCCTATGGAGTCTCTGTGCTATGGTGTTTTTATGTTGTGCCCTGGGTTTTCTCTGCACTTTAAAAAATCCTAGCCATATTTCAAGCCCAGCCTAAATGCTGTGTTTCAAATAAAGCCTTTTCTTCCCCTGAAGTGGTTTCTCCTGCTCAGAACTCTGCACTCATCTGACCATATCCCTTTCACAACTTGAGTTTACTGCCTTCTATGGGATACTTGCAATTTTTCTTTTAGTTTGTGAAGCAGAGGGTACTATCCATAGTGAGAGGCATTATCTTTATTATTAAGAACACTTAACACAGTGCCAAATCCATTGTTCTTGCTTATGCGAAGTTATCAACTGTAACATGAACGTGGGGACTAAAATCTAAGTACATTACACAGTAAAGATCTATTGCATTTTTATTCATATGGTTTGAATAATTTGTGGACTTTCTTTGATGGCAATACTAATTGGTATGCTTCCATAGTAGGTTAGTTTCTGTCTGATGTTGTTAGGTGCCGTCGAGTCGGCCTCCGACTCATAGCGACCCTACGTACAACAGGTAAAACCCTGTTGTCAGTGCTTCTCTGCTGTTCATAGGGTTTTCAATGGTGGATTGTTTTTTGGGAGTGGGTTGCCGGGTCCTTCTCCCAAGCCTACAGCACCTGGTATTCCCAGGTGGTCTCCCATCCAAGTATTAACTAGACCTGACCCTGCTTAGCTTCCAAGATCTGACGGGATAGGATGCCACAATGGTACAGCTGCAAGCTAGTTTGTGTCTAATGGGATAAGATTCAGTATACAAACTAGCTGGGAATGTAGCTCAGTGGTAGAGTGGGTACTTAGCATGTATGAGGCCCTGGGTTCGATCCCCAGCATCACCAAAAAAAAAAAAAAATTAATATACAAGCTAATACTTGCTTTGCTTAAACATACTTCTTTGTTTCATAATAGTCTAAAGAAAAATTGATTAACAGCTTAAAAGAAGGCTCTGGTTTTGAAGGCCTAGATAGCAGTACTGCTAATAGCATGGAGCTAGAAGAACTCCGCCATGAGAAGGAGATGCAGAAGGAAGAAATACAGAAGCTAATGGCCCAGATACATCAGCTCAGATCTGAGCTGCAGGTAAGAGTCACTGTGGTTCAGCTGCCTGGGCAACCACTTACCCTTAGCTATCGTCAGTTTGAGAGGTGATGGATTCTGTATTTGAAGGGAAAAGAGCATTACTGAAATAATATATAAAACTTCTGCTGGAATATTAGTTACCATATGGAAGCAAATCTACAGTAATAGAGGAAAGCAGAGAGAACCATTAAATTTATGGATCTTATCTTCTGGTGACTAAAAACAGATTAAATTTAAGCATGTCTATAAAACTGGGATACTTTCTGGTATTAGAATGGTATTAGGGATGGTCTTTTAATAGTTTTATGCACAGTCTTATAACTCACAGATTATGTATAATTACTGTATTTAAAAGTAAAATCATGTCATTTATTTTGCATAGACATGGGATCATTGACATAAATATCATAGGAGATAGTCTTTGAGGATGAATGAAGATAAAGTGCAAGATAATGAGCCTTCTTTAAAAAAAGAAACAGACTTTTGCAAGGAGTATGCATCTATGCATTCACTCTGCAAGTTCTTGATTGTGAAACTTACATAAGCTACAAAGGAAGTATGGAAGTTGTGAGATTAGGACACCCTGCCTAGAGCAGAGACATGAATGTCAGACAGACCTGGATATAGATTCCATGTTTGGTACTTAACAGATGTTAACTTGTACAAGGCAGTTCATCTTGCTGATTATCACGATCGCTATCATTTACTGAGCATTTATGTTCCACCACCCACTAGACATACTTACATTTATTCCCTACAATAACTGTGAGAGGGATGATGCTCTTCTCCTTTTACATTTGAATAAATTTAGGCACAGAAAGGGAAAGTAATGTACGGTACCCTAGCAGAGCCAAGACTAGAACTCTTAATCTGTCTCAGAACATGTGGTTTATTTTGTTGTCTTTTTTTTTTTTTTTTTTTGGTAGTGGAAGGCTGAACCCAGGACCTCATGCATACTTTGCAAGTCCTGTACCACTGAGCTGCACCTCAGCTCCTTTATTATTTTTTTTTAATCTTGTGACAGTCTTTCGCAAGATAAAAAAAGATAAAAAAGCCTAAGTTACACAGGCTGCCTCTGGCCTTGAATTTGCAATCCTCCTACCTCTGCCTCCCAAATCACAAGGATTATAGACATGTGCTACGTTACCCTGCATAAAACTTGTGTTTTCAACCACTCTGTGTTCTGCTTGCTTCTCAAAATTTGTCTGATTTGAATTGATGGCAAAGATTAGTCTGCCTTGTGCTAATCTTAAAAACTCAAAAGTAGGAGGAAGTAATTATTGCTTTTTCCTCTAAATCCACAAAGTTATGTGAATTAAGAGGATTATACTGTGATTATCTGGAAGCATTCTTAATTCTCAGTTCTTTCAAATAATATGTGAAGTTCAAGAGTTTGTGAAGATGAGAGATGAATATAAAAAGAAAATATACCAAGAGAAAAAGTACAAAATTTAAGATGCTGATTTTAATCTCCTACAGTAGAAAATGAATGGACTCATGCTTAACCCATATAGAGAAAAATATAGAAACCTAGAGCCATGTTCTTTGCACTAGTAGACTTGACAGGAAGTCCAGAAAAAAAAGAAGTATTTTTTGAGTTTGAAGATGTAAAGTCAGGTAATAGTAATAAAGCTAATAGGAGAAAATAATATGCTAACCTGAGGTGATATGAGAGAACAGTTATATTCTTTCCAAATATTAGTTATTAGTATACACGCTTTAATTGTAACCTTCAGTAACAGCGGACTAATGCAGTGAAGTCCTTTTTTGCTGTTACACTTTTTTGTGAAGTTGTTAGCTTTGAATAGAACCATGAATCTCTTAGTGAGCCACCATCTACTCACACTTATGAAACCCAGTGGTTTGTATTCTAGGCAGCTGTAGCATGCTGGTTATTCTCCTGACTATACACCATATTATTACATAGTGAAGGTATTGGGTTATATATTTCTTTTGGGCTAAAACCAGGCCTCACCCATCTTTACCTATCCAGAGCTTGCTGAGTCCAGTTCACAACATGTGATAGTTATACAGTAAGTGTTGAACTGAAAGGTTAATTTTTGTTTTCACATGTAAGGTTCTTCTTTTTAGGATATGGAGGCCCAGCAGGTTAGTGAAGCAGAATCAGCAAGAGAACAGTTACAGGATCTACAAGACCAGATAGCTGGGCAGAAAGCATCTAAACAAGAGCTAGAGACAGAATTGGACCGAATGAAGCAGGTAAGGATTTGAGATGGGCGATTATTGAGGAAAGTTCTGTCCTCCAGTGCAGAAGTCCTTGGCTCCAGGGCTGTGGAGCAGTATGACTGTTAGGGACTGGGCCACACAGCAGGAGGTGAGCAGCAGTGAGGAACTTGATTTCTATTTATAGCTACTCTCGATTGCTCGTATAACTGCCAGATCTCTGTCTCTGAGCTGTGGAAAAATCTTCTTCCGCAAAACTAGTCCCTGGTGCCAAAAATGTTGAGGACCAGTGCTCTAGTGATCATATGAGGAGACTTCCCAGGAAAGCATAGAGCATGTGCTCAGAGGGTTAACAGTGGTAGATGGGACCTTATAGGTCCCTTTTACCTTACCATGTAACCCTCTTTGATTTTTTTCAACAGATGAAAATTAGAGGCTCAAAATGATGATAGGACTCACCTAACATTATAAAACTAATTAGAGAAGAGGTCAAAATTTAGTATCTCTAAGAGCCAAGAATTCTCACTATTACACTATGTCTATATTTTATTATATCTCCTTATCAGGGTGTGTATAGAAAAAAGCATACCATGGTAGTTGATTTTCTTAGTTTATTACATTTGTACTCTCTAGAAACTACAGTAAATATTATTTAATAATACAGTGTTAGTACCATATTAGCCATTCTCTGAGAAATAATGCTTATACAGACTATTCTTACAAATCACATTTAAAATTATATTTCATTGTTCAATTAGTAGTTATTTGTTCCCCGAGCCAAATTATTTTACCTTAGTGGATTTATATACTAGTTTCTATATTGACAGTTTAATGTTAAACGTATTTATAGCGACTTTTCAGAATAAGATTCTGTATCAAATAATATTTCTAATGTACTTAGTAGCTACATTGTTATTGGTACTTAGTATATATTATCTTATTTCATGCAATAAAATCACTACTGTTCTCTTCATTTTATAGAAAACTATTCTTATGATTTTCAGTGTATCATTTGTAATATTCCCAATTTATGTATTTAAATTTTTTGTTTTTATTTTTCAATATGTATTTAGATTCTTTGAAGTATGATATATTACAAAAGTAGTACTTAAGATCAGGTTCCTGAGTGCCAAGCAGCAACCTGTGGCATATGCCATAGGCTGTTTTAGATAATTTAATTATAAGATTAGCTGTCGTTTCAGAAATTGCATTTTAATTTATTCAAGGAGCTGTTATACAGTAAAAGGCAACAATTTGATGTACTTGAGAGTTAGATAATTTTCATTTTATTACTTACCCTCTCCGCAATGCCCTTTTTAAAAATGCGAGAGTCAAGTAGAGGAAAAGAGATGAATGTAGCTATGGGCTACTTATGTAGTAATCAGATGTTCTGGATATATTTAGTCTTAGGATTAAGTTTGCTCCCTATTAATTTAAGTAATTTCAGCCTTGACTTTTCATGCACGCCTAGCACTTGAACAAAATCAGGCAAACCCCCATGTAAGTTGTGATTCTCCTGTCTTAATTACCTAGTTGTCCCTCTTCTTTTTTTTTTTTGCTACTGGGGGTTGATCCCGGGGCCTCACACCTGCATGCTTTGCATGTGCTGGACTACTGAGCTGCACCCCCAGCCCTTTTATTTTTTTTCCTTACTTCCTGAGACAGGTCTCATTAAATTACATAGACTTCCTCTAGTCTTGAACTTGCAATCCTCCTGTAATCCTGGCTCCGCTGGGATTACAGACATGCACCACCACGCCCAGCTTCCCTCTTCTCACGTATCTCCCATTTTTCAATCTGAAGTAAGCAGTTAGGTGTTGAAAGTCATGAATGGCAGTGTGTTCCTTGTCACCTTTGACTCTTCATACTGCTCCTTTACTACTTCTTGCCCCTCTCCTCTGCACAGATGAGCATGATGCTGTTTAAAGTGCTAGTAATTCTAATGACTCTTCCTTGCTCTACACTGTATTTCAGTGATTTAGGCATATTTTGGATTGGCATGTACTCTGCTCTTAGAATCCTATCTGACTGAGTGTATCCGTTGTACAAACTAGCAGGGCTTTCATTAGTGCAGTTCTGAGTAAACTTGGAGGTATTTCTTTTTCTCCCCCCCCTCGCATTCTTTGATCATTGCTGAGCCAAACAGATTGCAAGATACTGCCTGTTACATTTAAGCACATGAAAAGCTGCTCAACATTATTAATCATTAGAGAAATGCAAATTGAAACCACAATGAGATACTACTACATACCCACTAGAATAGCTCAAGGTTGTGGGAAAACTGGAACTCTCTTTTCAAGAATGGGAATACACAATGGTATAGCTGTTTTGAAAACAATACAGAAAACAGTTTGGCAGGTTTGTCTTTTAAGTTAGACATACACTTACCATATGATCTAGCAGTTATTTCCCTAGGCGTCTACCAAAGAAAAATGAAAACATGACCACGTGAAGACTTGTGCTTAGAAATTTGTAGAAGCTGTATTCAGAAAAGCTGATAACTAGAAAGAACTTAAGTATCCTTTGGAGTGAATAAACACATTATGGTACACTCATGCAATGAAATACTACTCTGCAACTAAAAGGAATGAGCTATCGATATGAGCTATACATGGAGCAATCTCAGAAACATTATATACTGTAAGCTTCCATTTATAGAACATTCTATAAAAGATAAAACTGTAGGGTTAGAAAGCAGACTGGTGGTTGTCAGGAGCCAGGGGAGAAGGAAAAGGGATAAAAATAGCAGGAGAGAACTTCTTGAGGTGATGGAAAGATTCTGTTTCATGGTTGTGATATGGATATATAATTGTCAAAGACATCTAATTTTATACTTAAAACTGGGTGGGTTTGATTGTGTATAAATTAAACCTCCATAAAGCTGATTTGTATGTATTGTCTGATAGTATAAGAAAAAATTTGAGGCTGCAGGCTGAATTCATTATCTGTTGATTATGTATGACTTATTTTCATCCATAAGATAATTTGACTGTTTTCTACCATGGAAAAACGTAGCCCCTATCACTGAGTGTGATATCAAAACTTGATAAAATTTTTCCCTGTCTTTTTTGTACTTACATGTAAAGTTAAAAAAAATAAGTTTTCTGTTTTATTTTTAAATCATTAAGTTATTACATATTTTTCAAAAGCAGTATTTTAATGGCTATACAGTATTTCACAATAGGGATGCACTGTGATTTGCTCCTTTTACTGAGCAATTCTGTTTTTGTTGTTTTCTAAACTTTTGGCTGTGATTGCCCTGATATGAATATTTTTAAATTTAAATATTTGTTTCTTTACATTTGATTTGTAGGAAGGGAATTACTAGATAAAAGATGTAAATCTTTAAGGCTTATGATATAGTTTGCTAATTGCTTTTTCTGAAGGAGTTTGTATCAATTTGTTTATGGTGATGAAATTCTTCTTTGCATCCTTGCCTACATTTGATGTAGCTAAAATTTTATTTTATTAATAGGTTATATATGGTAAATTATTACCTTATTTATACTTCTTTGGTTATTAGAGTAAACATTTTTCCCTGTGTGTTACTAGAAATAATATTGTGTTTGTGATTTTGACAGATTTTGCTAAGTTGTCCTCTATAAAGCTTGTGCCAATTTGTAATCTACCAACCATCTGAGAGTTGTTTCACCATAACAATGGGAAAATACTGTGTGCTATTAAAATTTTGGATTTTTGCCAATCTGCTATGTGAAAAATGGTATCTCAGAGCAATTTAAATTTATATTTCTTGACTATGATTAAGGCGTACTCATCTTTCCATAATATTTAGGAGCTGTTTGTGTTTCCTTTTGTGAGAACCATTTTGTTGTTGTATATTGGTCTTTTTAAAAAATCAATTTGTAGGCTGTCTTTATATATTGAAGATTAGCCTTTTGCCCATAAGATGAATTGTAAGAAATTTTTCCCAGTTTGTCATTTATCTTTTAGTTTACATAGGGCTTCTATTTTGTTTTGTCCTATGTAGAAGTTTGATTTTTATGTCATCACCTTTATCATTTTCTTCTATCATTCTATCATTCACATTCTATCATTCACTTCTAGATAGTGCCCCTTTTTCTGAAACTGTAAAGAAATTCACCTGGGTAGGTTTTTTGTTTGTCTGTTTAGGTTTATTTATTTTTATTTTTCTAGACAGGGTCTTGCTATGTCGCTCAGACTGGCCTGGAACTCACTATCCTCCTTTCTTAGTCTCTGGAGTGCTGAGATTTCAGGCATGTGCCACCATGCCCAGAACCTGTGTAGTTTTCTTCTAGTACTTTTATGATTTTGTTTTGCATATAAATCTTTGACCTTTTAGAAATTCTGATATGTGAGGTGAAGTACGGATTCAGCTTTACTTTTTTCTGTATGGCTACCTAGCTGTCCTTGTACCATTTTTAAAAATAGTTTATTTTGGAAATGTAGCTCAGTGGTAGAACACTTGCCTCGCATGTGCAAGGCTCTAGGTTCAATCCTGAGCACCACAAAAATAAAACAAAAAACTTTTTTTTTTTTACAGATTTGAGATTCTACCTTTATGATGTCCTAAGTAATTCTCAGACACTGAATGTATCTAGATCTGTTTCTGAACTTTTATTCATTTCTTTTAGTCAATTTGTCTAACTCTTAACTCTTTGAGTCAGGGTAGCCCAGGTTGACCTCACAGTCCTCCTGCCTCAGACTCCTGAATGCTAGGAGAACAGGTGTGCACCACCATGCCCAGAAAATTTGTCTGGTTGTACATTAATAGCACATTGCTTTTACTTTCAGAGATTTTATGTTTTAATATCTTCATAACTTATTCCTTTTTTCAGTTTTCCTAGCTGTTCTCGCTTGTAGTTTTTCCTATGAATTCTGGAATAATAACCTTATGTAGTATTTTTTTTAAAAAAATAACTTGTTTTTGTCAATATCATTTCAAATATATTAATTAACTTTGGGAGAATTGACATCTTTATGATGCTGTCTTCCTACCCAAGAACATGGTATTGCTATGTATGGTGGCACACACCTGTAATCCCAGCACTCATGAGGTTGGGGCAGAATGACCATGAGTTTAAGGTTAGCCTGGGCTACATAGTGAGACCCTGTCTTAAAAAAAAAAAAAAAAAAAAACAAGATCATGATATGGCTCTTAGTTCATTCTGTTCTTTCTTTATATTCATTTGAAATGCTTTGAAATATTTTTGTGTACAAGTTTTGCACATCTTTTGTTAAATTTATTGCTTTTTTGTTGTTCTTGTATATTAGGATCTTTTTTCCCATTTATGTCTTCTAACTGCTTCAGATATAGCTATTAATTTTTCTACATATTGTTTTTCTACATATTGTTTCTATCTTATTAAATTCATGTTATTTTTATTTTCTTGTGTACTTTGCCCATATATTTTTTTATCTCCCTTAATTAGTAAATGATGATGGGGTACAGAGTAATACAGCATGGCTTTTTCCATTATACAGCCATTACATCATTTCTAGCAACACTTTCGTCAACCCACAAGGTTTATGGAGCCTTATGGCTAATATGTAGTAAAACTCAAATGCATATTTGAGTTATATTCCCTTATTTTCCCAATGTACTCATGAAGTTGCATTGTTTACCTTGTAACTATCCTCTCCCTCTTATCCGTCTACATTGACTCTCCTCTTCATCCCACCTTCTGCAATCTTTGCTTCCCTCTGCTAGTTCCCTCCCTCCTCCTTTCTACTGTTTGTATTCTCCCTTCTTTGCTAATTTTAATTGTGCATTTTTTACATATCAATTTATCTATAGGATTTTTTTCTTCCTTTAAGTAAGATTCAGCTCCTACATATGAGTGACAACATATGGTTTTTCTCTTTTTGAGCTTGTGTTCATTCGTTTAAGATGATGTTCTCCAGCTTCTTACTAGTTGGTTGGTTGAAGTTTATTTATTTATACATTTTTTAAATTTATTTTTTAACTAATATGAAAAAACATAAAATCATTTTATTTTTTAAATTTTATGAACGTTATATTGCTAGTAATGTCAATCCTTATCATGGTGAATATTTTCTCTAGTTTGTCACTATTACTACTAATAATGCTGTATTACCTTAGATTCATAGAGGGATAACCCTTTCTTCATTGCTATAAGATAAAAATATTTTCTGTGTTTTCTGGTTATTTATCCCATTAATAATATTTCTGGGACTGTGTTTACACCATCATCCTGAAGTGTTAAGTTTTCATCAGACCTATCTAAATCTGTTCTTTTATTCATTCAGTGTATGGTCAGCACATACCAAGTGCCCAGTACGGGTCAGGCACTGGTTGAGGAATAAAGAATTCTGATTTAGCTTTTATTTATTTGTGCCGCACTTTGTAGGAATTCCACTATATAGAAGAAGATCTGTACCGAACAAAGAACACATTGCAAAGCAGAATTAAAGATCGAGAGGAAGAAATTCAAAAACTCAGGAATCAGGTAAGAACCTGGGTTCTCAACTTGGGAAAAGATGTCATAGTAAAGAATCAATATTTTAAAAAAGGTTACAGTAAGATCTTTTCTTTCTGTTTTCATCTCAGTTCCATTCTAAGTTATTTTCAAGCTGGTTATAGAATTTTCATTTAGTGCCTTTGGTCTGTATTTGCTGTATGCTGTATCTTCTTTTGTTTTGGCTTTTTGGTTTTTGTTTGTTTTTTGAGACAGAGTCTCTCACATTATAACCTAAGCTGCCCTGGAATTCATTATGTAGACAGGCTGGTCTCAAACTCAAGATTCTCCTGCCTTACCCTCCCAAGTGCTAGGATTACAGTCATATGCCACCATGCCCTGCTGTGTCTTGCTTCTTGTATAGTGTTTGTGTAGTATTTAGTAGTCAGTCACCCAAGGTTAGAATTAAACCCAAAATTTCATAGCTTCTAGCTTCAATGTGATTGTGCTGATTACCATTTTCATAATTGTGGTTTCTTTTTCCTGAGAAAAGTCTAATGATGTATCTTCCTAGTAATGATTGGTTATCCATAAATTCACTAAGACTGTTTTTAGCTGCATTTTAACTGCAAATGTAAAAATTTCAGAAAATAATGACACCTATGGTCTTTCCAAGCCTGCAGCCGTAGCACTGTGGCATCCAATCTCGTCAGATCTCGGAAGCTAAGCAGGGGCAGGCCTGGTTAGTACTTGGATGGGAGACTGCCTGGGAACACCAGGTGCTGTAGGCTTGGGAGAAGGACCTGGTAGCCCACCCCCAAAAAACAATCACCCACTGAAAACCCTATGATTAGCAGAAAAGCAGTAGTAATAGTGTTTCACCTGTTGTACGTAGGGTCGCTATGAGTTGGACACGCACTTGACAGCACCTAACTACAACAACATGGTCCTTCCACCCAGATTACCAAAGCCTTTACTATTAACTGGTAGAATTTTACATTCACTTATCCTGTAATTGTACATTGTTCATTTTCTCCTTTATATTTAAATGATTGACTTAATATGTAATGTGTTCATTTAAATAATTTACATAAAGATTTACTAATTCTTCATTTTTTAGCTAGATGATGACCTACTGTGAACAATGAAAAATCAAATCATTTGTCTTTTTAAGTTCTCAAATTCAAAGAGCAGGCCATAATTTAAAACATTTAAAAACATTTTGCCTTAATTTTAGTAAGATTTGGGAAGGGCTAACTGATTGAAATATTCCCTTCTTCCTTTGCCTACATTTGTGAAATGGTGACAAACGGTAGCATGATTTGCTAGGAGAAGGTCAAAAAAATGAAAAAAGGAGCCAAAACTCCTACTTCGTTTAATCTTTTAGATAAACATTCTATGTTACTAAATACTTACTGAATATCTCTGATTTCTAAAATACTCTGCAAATTTTTTGTTTTTATTTTGTTTTGGTACTGGAGATCAAACTCCTGGTCTGGTGCTTGCTAACCATGAGATCTGCCATTGAGTTATACCCTCAGCCTTGTGCTGTTTTTGTTAAGGATTAACTGTAGGATGTCTCTTTAAGATTTGTCATCTGATTAAAACTGAAAAACCTTTGTCTCATAAAGGGAAGTTGATATGTATAGTTTAAAAAGAAATTAGCATCTCAATACATTGCAAAAAACCTCATAATCAGAGAAGTTATGACTTATTCTGAATGAATAAAAACTGCTTCTGCTTATCTTACTACCTTTGGGCCTCCTGGGAGAACACTATGTTGGTTAAAAAAAGAATTGAGTCACCAGTTTGAATATTTTTTTCATTCTTTAAAAGGTATTATGTGGTAGTAGAAAAAAACACATGGGAAACAATGAGCCTTAATCATTATCCTGTAATTTAACTTATAACGTTAACAAGAACTAATTTGTCGTGAAGCTAAGCCTAAGCAATAAAGCCTAGGAGAAAGTATCAGGTACTCTTTTTGCAATTTACAGGAAGCTGGATTTCTTAGAGAAGATACACAAAGCACTAACCATAGAAGAACAAAATGATGAATTGGAACTCATTAATATTTTCTGTTCAAAATATTAAAGGCATCAGTACAAAAATGAAAGAAGGCAAGCCAAAAAACTGGAAGAGGAGATTTATTTCATATGTATATGTGTATATGTTTTATGTGTGTGTGTCTGTGTGAAATAGGCAAAAACAAATTTTGGTGAGAGAAATCAGTGGTGGTTGTCCATGGGATGGAAATATTCTTTGTCTGCAGTCAAATGGCTAGGAAATTGCAGAGCAGAGTTGAATACCTACAGCTGTTGAATTATGGAGGGTTTGGAATCCGAGTTGAGCAGTTTGAACTGTGACCTGTAAACCTGTGCTTTCAAATATTTCTAACCATGATACCACTGCAAGAAATAGTTTGTATTCTGTCTCAATACTCACTTGCATTTACACATGTTGTTGTTGTTAAGTGCCGTCGAGTCAGTATCCGACTCATAGTGACCCTCATAGGGTTTTCAATGGCTGTTTCAGGATTGCCTTGGGAGTGGATAGCCAGGCCCTTCTCCCATTTTTGTGGTGCTGGGAATTGAACTCAGGACCTCAGAGACTGCAGCGCAGCGCTCTACCCACTGAGCTAAATCCCAGCCCACGCATTTACACATACAAAACCAAAATAGAAGTCACCTAAAATAATACTCTCATATACTATGTGTTATATGAATTTTAGAAAACATCCCATTCTGTTCTGTTTTTTAAGTGCTGATTTGTGGCCTACTGGTACATCTTGAAAACTACTTCTGTAGACATAGAATCATAGAATTTTGAATAAGCAATTAATGCTTACTCTACTTGGGAAAAAGTAGTTACGTGATTTCTATATTATATGAGTTTCATTTTATGTAATAATTTTGTAAACACTTTGTCTTTTAGCTTACCAATAAAACTTTAAGCAACAGCAGTCAGTCTGAGCTGGAAAGTCGCCTCCATCAGCTGACAGAGACCCTTATCCAGAAGCAGACCATGCTAGAGAGTCTCAGCACGGAGAAGAACTCCCTGGTCTTCCAGCTGGAACGCCTCGAGCAGCAGATGCACTCGGCCTCTGCAGGTGCTAGCAATGGATCCTCCATTAATATGTCTGGAATTGACAATGGCGAAGGTAACCAAAAGTCCTGGCAATGAAATGTGATTTTGAAAAAGAAAGACTAGTTTTATGTGAAACTTCATCCAATGAAGGACCCAACATTCTCTTGATGTGAGACCAGGCCATGTGTTACTAGTATACTCAGTAAGGTGGATACTGGGCTAATTAGTATCTCTCATAGGCATTGGACTTGGAGAAAAGAGGCCTGAGGATCCATAATCATATTGAAATGTATATTATACTTGACAGGATGATGGTGACAAGGCAGATCATTCACTAGAAAGCTTTCAGGAAATTTGAAGCAAAATTTGTTTAATAGTCTTCCAATAAACAATCATGAGTGTTAAAGCTAATACCTAATTCCCATTCTCTATAATTTTGAGAGTTATAGATTCCTAAAATATATATTCAAAAAGAATATTATACTATAAGAATCAACAGCTCAGTTTTTAATCTTAGAATCTTATAAAGTCTACTAGTAGTCATTCTTATAAAAATTAATTTTTTATATTTAAAGAGATAGAAGCCAGGCACAGTGACTCACACCTGTAATCCCAGCGACTCAGGAGGCAGAGGCAGGAGGATTGCGAGTTTGAGGCCAGAGGTGGCCTGCGTAACTTCATGAGACCCTGTCTCAAGATAAAGAATAAAAAATGGACTGAGAGTGTAGCTCAGTAGTAGAGCACTTGCAAAGCATGTGTGAGGCCCTGGGTTCAACCCCCAAGTACCACAAAAAAAAAAAAAAAAGAAAAGATGCTAAGTATAAGGATGAAATTATAACTATAATATGGTGGTCAGGGAAAATCTCATTGAAAAGTAGCACTTTATTAAAGTCCCAAAGGTGAAAAGGAAGTGAATTATGAGCAAGCCTAAAGAAAAAGTGGTTCAGGCAGAGAAAAGAACAGATACAAAGGTCCTGAGGCAGGCATGTTTCTGGATGTTTCAAGAGCAGTGAGGCCAGAGTAACTAGAGGGAACTAAGTGAGGGTGAGAGTAGTGTAGGATGAATTCAGAGAGTTTGGAGGAAGCTGTGTAGGCCTGTATAATGACGTTTACTCTGAATAAGGTAGGAAGCCACTGAAGATCTTGAGAAAAGTGACTGATCTGACTGCATTTTGTCAGGATGCCTCTGGTTGCTGTGTCATGAATAGACTTGGTCTGGGGATGTGGTTCAGTGGTGGAGTGCTTTCCTAGTGTGCAGAGAGCCTTGGTTCAACCGCCAGCACTGCAAAAACTTAGGACTAGACCACAGAGGGCTAACAACAGAGGCAGGGAGCTGTTGCAATATTTCACATTAGAGATGGTGATTTGATCAGAGTGGGATTGTAGGGGTGGATTGAGGATTTATTTTAAAGGTGAGCTGACAGAATATGCTGGTAGGTTGGATATGAAGTTTGAGGGAAAGGAGTGAAAGATTTTGGCCTGAGCAGATAGAAAGCTGGAGTGTCAATGTACTGGGACAGGGAAGACCATCTTTAGGCATGCTGAGTTCCGTTAGATGTCCAGAAGGAAATGTGTGAGCATGTGGATGGGTCTGGACTGTGGAGAGGTCAGGCTGGAAGCACAACTTTGGGAGCTAGAGGCCTCAGCTATGTAGAAGAGCCACCTGTCTCACTCCTAACACAGGAACCAAGGCCCATTAATACTGACTCTCACCAACACTGGGTATTTTTGCTACAATCATTTTCTTAGTTTGTAAGATTTCTTTATTTTTTTGGCTGTATAAATCTAAACATTTTCTATAATCGAATTTCTTTCTTCTTTATGGTTTCATCTTCTTTGGATGTACTACTTAGAAAGTTGGCCTAGAGCATTCCTTCTGCATGTAATACATTTCCAACTCTGATTTTCTTGGAAGGTTGATTTTGGGATCAGTCTATTCATTATTTTCTTATTTAAATAGGCACACGCCTGAGAAATGTTCCTGTTCTTTTCAATGAAACCGAAACTAACCTGGCAGGAATGTATGGAAAAGTTCGCAAAGCTGCTAGTTCCATTGACCAGTTTAGGTAAGCATTGCCAGTCAAGGTGAATGATAGACCATCAACTCTTTATAACAGCTCCTGATATGTACATTCACAATGAGTCCCATTGAGCAGAGCTGATATTTAAAGTGACATCTACCTTATTCCCTTTGTGACATTTCAGTGCCATGAAATTGCACCATGAGTTCGCCTAGTGCCTACTCTTTATTGAAGATGATTAATCTAGACTATTCTCTTTTTCTACAATAAACTCTATGAGAAAAGCTCTCATAGCCGGGCACCATGGCCCACACCTGTAATCCCAGCAACTCAGAAGGCTGAAGCAGGAGGATGGCCAGTTTGAGGCCAGAGGCAGCCTATACGATTTAGCAAGACCCTGTCTCAAAATAAAAAACTTTAAAAGGGAGTTGAGGGTGCAGCTTCATGGTAAAGCACTTGCGTAGCATAAACGAGGCCCTGAGTTCAACTCCATAGTTCTGGTGGGGGGAACCTCTCATTAAATCTCATTAACACTATAATCCCAGCACTTGGGGATGCTGAAAGATCTTCAGGCAGGAGGATTACTTCAGCACAGGAATTAAAAAAAAAAAAAAAAATCTATCTCATGAAAAAGTATATAAGTATTTTATCCCAGTATGTTATCATATGATTAGAAGAAAAAATGCCATTTTAGTATCTATTCTATACATATCACATAACTAATATATAGAATTTATATTTACATACAAATTTTTCATACTAGCAGACATCTACCTTACCAAGAAAATGTTTTAGCAGTTTGTATATAGCCTTGGCAAAGTTCATGTCTAAATAACTTACTATGCCCTTTTTCCTTAGTGTGTATAATTAAACACAGTTTTAATGAATTGCTGCATAATAAAGTAGACTTTCTTGCATTCCTGTGTCAGAATAGAGCTCTAGTGTTAAAAATAAGAATGATATGCTAAGATTCCTGAAATCACAGGACCAAGATGCCATAGTCATTATCTCTGAATGAACTACCTTATGTTAGCTATCAGTATTCAACATACATGGTTTTTAGAGAACCTGTATACAGTCCGTCACGCGAGTGGTAGTAAGAGAAGCAGAAAGGTGTACTTGCTTATATCCATATCCGTCTTCATAGGGAAAAACATTGCTAAGAGGTATGAGGGGATGAGGCTGGGCATCATGCTGCTTCCATGCTCATTTACTCAAGTGGTTGCCTGAGCTTCTGTACCTTGGTCCTCTTGGAAGCTTGTATCTATCTACACAAAAGCTTCCAGATGAGCTGTTTGCAACCAGACTTTTTTTTTTTCCTATTCTTGTAATTCATCTCATGTTTTGTAACTCTCTTAGTTCCGAAAAGAAAATAGTTTAGAGAGGACCTAAGTTTGCTTCCTGTAATTATTGGCATAGAATTAAAACAAATACCTGTTTAAAAAAAAAGAAAGAAAAATGCCTGTGGTGAAGTTTGCCAGCCAAGCCCACATGATGATAAAAGTATTTATTTACTATGATGTTTCTGTATGTTTATTTTAAGTAATCATTTGACAGTGTACTAGGAAAGTCATTCTTCTGTGGTGGCCACACAAGTAGTTTAAATGAATGAAGTGCTTAAAAACATAATACCAGAGGAAGATTTGAGCCTAATTCTCTTTTTCTCTTCTCCACCAATGTTTGCACAGTATTCGTTTGGGAATTTTTCTCCGAAGATACCCCATAGCACGAGTGTTTGTAATTATATATATGGTAAGTAAACTTGTTTGAAAAAATAATGCCACACTTGTTTTCTTCTCCTTTTTCCCTCCCCAGAACTAGTGAGTAGAACCCAGGGCCTCACTCCTGTTAGGCAAGTGCTCTACCACTGAGCTGCAGGCTTATTCTCTTTTTATTTTTTATCTTGAAAAAGGGTCTCATTAAGTTGTGCAGGCTGCCTCTGGCCTCGAGCTCTCAGTCTTCCTGCCTTAGCCTCACAAGTCACTGGGATTATCGGTGTGCACCACAGTACCTGGCTCTGTACTTTATTTGTAACTATTTTTTTAGCTGCTAATCTTATAATAGCCTGTAGCCAAACTACTATGGCATCCAGTCCTATCAGAATTCAGAAGCTAAGCAGGGCTGGGCCAGGTTAGTACTTGGATGAGAGACTGTCTGGAAAGACCAGGTGCTGTAGGCTTGGGAAAAGGACCCAGCAGCTCCCAAAAAACAATCAGCCATTGAAAACCCCATGAATAGCAGAGGAGCATGACAGGCATGATTCCCCTGTTGTACATAGAGTGGTTATGAGTCAGACACCAACTCAATGGCCCCTAACAACAGTCTTATACTTCAGCAATCAACTTTGAACAAGAATTTGTTGTTGTTATTGTTAGGTGCCATCACATCCAACCCATAGTGATCCTACCTACAACAGAATGAAACACTCCTCTTCACTGTACTATGCCTGGCACTGTATACATGCTTCTTGGCTATTCATAGGATTTTTAATAGCTGATTATTTTGGGATCATTTCAGGAGTGGGCTGCCAGGTTCTTCTCCCAGTTTTGCTGTGATGGGGATCAAACCATGGGCCGCAGAGCAGCACTCTACTGAGCTAAACCCTAGCCCCACTCATTTTTTATAATTTTGTCTTAGATTATAAGCTAGCAGTTACATTATGTCTAGAATACAAATTGCTCAGAGGCTTTTCCTACAAATACAATTAACCTTATTATAATTTAACGGTTACTTCCATTTTTAAGCCCCTCTAATGTCCAAAATACAGTACAGAATGACTGGTTTCATTTTTATCTTCATGTTGTAAAGTTGTCTTAATTATAAAAGGATCTCAAGGCTAATTTATCTTTTTTCAGGTTTTTGAGCTGTAATAAAACATTTTCAATAGTTTGGGATGCTGTTTCCTGTGTCCTGTGCCCCACGGTGCTGAGTGGGGATACCTTAAAGTGGATGGATTGAGTTAAGATGGGTTGTTTTCTTGAGAAGAAATAAAAACTTACCTAAAAAGAAGTTTCTCTGTTATCCACTAGAGGGAAGAGTTACTCCTCTAAATAAAAACTTTTTAAGATGGGAGATGAGAAGAACCAAAAAATAAAATAAAATAAAAGAGAGAGAGAGAAAGAAAGGAATGGTACCAGAAATGATTCAAAATACACTTCCCCATAAGGGCTGACTTCCCAGAGTTGGCAGTTATAACAGCACAGGTACCGTCTGGCAGCGTGAAATGCCATGTCTTGCACCCTGCAAAACGGCAAGGCACCGAGTGATGGAACCTCACATCATCTCAGTGTCACCCTGAAACTTCCCACTTAACATCATGGACTAGACCGAGTCAACCTCTGACACCACCACATCGCTCTCATTGAGATTTCCCCATCTCCTCACCAAAGTGTGGCTGTACACTGCCTCAGAACACTGGCCATAACTGTTCTCCACAGCCTTTCCCACAGACTTCCTGTGTGTCCAGCTGTTCTGATCATGGCCTCTAGTCTGCATAGTCACCTCATTGGTTGTCACATGCACATGTGCATACTATGATGTGTTGACGTTGATGACTTTTCTCCTCTCACCTGAGAAGTCTGCAGCTATAGCACCTTTTTTTTCTTTTTATTGAGCTCATTTAGTTGTTTGTTCGCTCATTCCTTCGTTATTTACCTGATAAACATGAACTGAGCCTACGTGTTTCAGACTCAGTGCCTCCCAGAGGGGAGACAAAGGCAAGACGTGGTTCCCACCCTCAGTGTACTGCACAGTGAGCCTGATTTATTGGTTAATCTGTACATTGTTTTTTCTTTCTTTAGGCTTTGCTTCACCTCTGGGTCATGATCGTCCTGCTGACTTACACACCAGAAATGCACCATGACCAGCCACATGGCAAATGAACTGAGCCTGGTTGTTTTCAATGAGTGGTTGTCTTTTTCTAGACCTGAGATCTACAAAAAGGCCATTTGCCGAAAACTGCTGAGAAAGGTGCATAAGATGATTTTATCACTACAGGCTTTTAACTGTTTAAGTTATTATCCAAGCACTCTGCTACCTAAATCTTCCTCTTATTTCCTCCAAATGGTAAGAGTTTCTAAAACAGACAGTAATTTAATAAGCTCAGCGCTGCCGTTTTTGAGTTCAGTGGTCCTAGTACATATAGAGAGAGATACTGGGGTTGTTCACCTTTGTACAGACCTTCTTGTATTTTAGGTGACACTGATTATGGGTTATAATCAGGGAAACTAATTGTATTTAGTGATAAAAAAAATAAAAAAGTTTCTTTTTTGATACTTCAGCCTGCTTTTGTATTTTCATATGTTTAACTTTACAAATAGAGATTTAAGTTTTACATATTAGAGGTCTGGTTGGTGTGAATCTTTTTATAAATACATAAATAAAATTTATGGGAGAAGGACCTGGCAATCCACTCCCAAAGCAATCCCAAAAGAGCCATTGAAAACCCTATGAGGGTCGCTATGAGTTGGATACCGACTCAATGGCACCTAACAACAACAACAACAGATAAAATTTACTGTGCATTTTTCTTTTTTTAAGTAATAGTTTTTCTTCCTCATTAAACAAGACTTTTGCAGATGGACTTTGGTGCTTAGGGCCAGAAATCGCAGCTGCAGTCACTCAAAGGTGATCCTAGAGGTTAGCCAGTGCTCCCAGCGGCAGCTCTCATTTCCCCATCTCCATCCCCTGTGCCATCTTCCTTTGACTCTTATTCATACACCACTGTCTTCCTCCTCTCTTTCTTTTCTCCAGCCTATACCTTGAGTTGGCTCATGGCATCCATAGACTCTGCTGATAGCATTTAGGAACTAAACCTGTTTTAGCAACCTCTGCATTTGAATAACACTCTAGAACAGAGATATTGTAGTTATGCTTTGAAAAGAGACACTTTCTAGAAGTCCAATATAATCAATCACTGCTTTGACTTTCCATCTTCACATCTGAATTCTTAAGTTGTTTTATCAGTTGGGTCCTAGTGGTCTCTTTATATGTGTTGATCTCTGGCCAGGCAAGGGTACAGTCCTCCTTATCAGGGGAATGTCCTTGATGCAGTCATTTGGTGCCTAGCGGAAAACCTCACTAGTTGCTGTTCTTAATGATGTCACTGCCATGACTTTAATTTGACGTATAAGGCCCTACAAATCCTTCAAAAATGTTGGCACATTATTTTTCATAATCAAATAAAGTTTGAAAGGTCATGTTGGGTTTGCTGTCTTTTTAGTTTTCTACTTGGTATAAATGAAAAAGGCAGAAATTTCCACATCATAGAAAAGTAAATACTGGGGGGTCGGTGTCGAGGCACATTACTACCTCTATATGGGATTTATGGCACAGTTCTTTCCAGGAACGTATAGCCCATCACAGTCTGAGCTCTGAAGTCAGGTCTGATCTCAATAAAATAGGAGCTGTCTTGTTAATGTAAAGATTTTTTTTTCACTCCTAATTTGGAAACATGTCTAGAAAATGATTAAAACCAGGTTACATACTTAACATGGAAAATAGCACATGCTCCGTCATTGTGTATTGCCAGATTTCTGTCTGTGTACGTCCTCCTGGCTTTTGCTGGGATGTCTGTAAATCTTTTGTTCAGTCCTTAGTCAAACTACTTCCAAAGCCAAGAAAGCATAAGTGTTTCTGGGATTATTTTTCTGCAGCTACTTAAATCTTTAATTGAGTTTCAGTTTCATTACTCTTGACCACTAACAAACTGAGTCATTTTAAAAGTGCTGCCATTCACTCAACTCAGATAACATGAAACCTTGTTAACCTAATTAAAGAGCTTGCTTGAGAGCCAGTGTCCTTCTCAGTCCAGTGCATTTGTTCAAAGGCATCTCAAATAGGTACGTGTATGCACTCACACATACGTGTCTACCAGAGTTCTTCTTGTACTGCTTTGTATCTATAGGTGTCAGTTGGAAAATAAGATTATTTTAAAAGTTCCCTTTCTTTAGACATTGTGCTTTGTGAAAACTACCATTTCTACTGCTATAAAACAAACATTTCAAAGGAAAGGCCTGGCTTATGTTAGGATACGGTGGAAATAGACTTACCCTGTTGATTCTATCAGTGAGGGAGTAGAGCGTGTGGGGTCAGGAGTCTGTCCTTGGTTAAGCAGCCTGACATCCAGTTCACGTGTGGGACGGAGGCTGACTCCTCAGATAAGCTTCATTGGGCACTAGCTCCCTGTGGCAGGGTGCCAGCTGAATGCTGGAAAAGGCGCATTGGGTCTCTGGGTCTGGATGGGAAGAGAAGTAAAGCTGGTGACGCCTGAGAATCAAGGACTAATGGCCAAAGGCACTTTGGGCAGTGTTTAGCAAAAGACAGACATGGCTCTTCTGCACACACTGAGATGAGTATTCCTCTGGGTGCATGAGAGAAAAGAAAATGCGTTCAGTAATTCTGAACTTCCACAACTCTAATCGGTAAGGTGCATTCCTGGCCGACTTAAATACAGGGACTCCTCAAAATAAGTGTAACTTTGTCTTTCAGAACACTCAAGTGTCAAATGTGTTACATATAGAAGCTTTATTACAGATGACATCTCAAGGAGAAAATACGTAGTAAAATAATTTTCCTTTAATCCATAATAGGGCTACAAAGTAATTTGAGTTATGAGTATGCTGTGTCCTGGCCACATCTAGGTTCTGAGAACAGAGCTAGCAAAAGTTCCCTGCTCTCAGGGAGCTTGCAGTTAAGTGGGGGAGGCAGAGTGTAAACATGGGCGTAGCCTGTCACTTTATTGTTAAACGTGATAAAGAAAAATAAAATGGAGAAAAGGTGCAGAGTGGGATGGAGAGAAGTCCTCTCTGCAAAGGTGGCACTTCTGCGGGGCGTGAGTAAAGAGGTGGGCCATGCAAAATATGGGGTGGTCCTTTTCAGTGGGAGGTTCAATAAGTGCAAACCAGGCGTGATTCACACCTGTAATCCCAGCACTTGGGAGGCTGAGGCAGGAGGACCGTAAGCTCAAGGCTAGCCTGGGCTCTATAGCGAGACTGGCTCAGAAAACCAAAAAAAGCAGTGTGAAAGCTCTGAATGGGGTCACCCTTGCTGTGCTCAGGGATAGAATAACAGGCCAGTGTGAGCAGAATGGAACAAGGGAGAGAAGAGCATGCAGAGCCAACCCTGCAGGGACTGTTGGCCAAGGGCAGGATTCTGGACTCAAATCCCTTGTTTCTGCGTGTTAACCCCCTCTGCCTCTGAGCCACCACCTCCTTTAAACAGGGAGAACCTTTAAAAATCTGTTTGGAGGTCCACAGACCACAGCTGCCCCACAGGCAAATGCCGAACAGTAATAATTCATTTTGCTGAGCTGAAGCCAGGCTCCACCTTGGGGAGAATGACTTCCTCAGTAGTCACTAAGAGCACCAAATACATTAGTCAGACTTTCATCACCGTGACAGAGTTCCTGAGAAAACAACGTAAGGGAGGACAGGTTTATTTTGCCTCATGGTGTCGGCCTGTCATAGTGAAAACCATGGTAGCGCAGAGCTGTTCAACTCATAGCAGCAGAGAGAGGAGAGACTGGGGACAAGACACATCTTCCCAGGTTACGTCCGCAGGGACCAACTTCCTCCAACTGGGCCTCACCTCCTACTTTTTGCCACCTCTCAGTCATACCATCATGTCATAAATCCACCAAGGGGGCAGTCCAGTGATTAGGTCAGAGCCCTGACAATCCAGTCACTTCCAAAAGCCCATCAGCTGTCAACCAAGCCCCCAGTGCATGAATCTGAGGGGCACTTCATATTCAAATCAATGAATCAACACCAAATCAGTGAGTTTCAACGTCCCCCTGACTTTGTGGTTTCCACATTCAAATCAAGGACAGACAGAAAAATGAAATCCAAGAGTAGCCCAACATCTCCTGTCCTTTGACTAACCAACCTTAGCAAGGGTCATCGCCTGGCATTTTTGCTGTTGTGTTACCAAGAAAACCTTTGAGTCTTCAGACACTTCTGATCTCTGGAGGGGAAAGACGTCATTTTGTCACTGTCATAGCTCTAGTGCAGAACAGTCCCTGGCGTGTAACTCACCAGCAACTGATGTTCACTGAGTTTCACTGACAATTGGGCAAAGCACGAAGCTCGTGCACCGTTGCCTCGGGCTTCTGAGACCCTCATTCAGCACCTGCCCTGTCCTTGCTAACTGGCCAGGTACATCTGCAGTGTTGCAGATTTACACTGGGCAGTTTTTTAGGGCTTCCGCAAGAGGGAAAAGCCGGAAGAATTGTAAATACCAAAGCAGTGGGCTGGGAATGTGGCTCAGTGGTAGAGTGGTTGCCTCACATTCACAAGGCTCTGTATTCAGTCCCCAGCACTGTAAATAGTAGTAGTAGTAGTAGTAGTAGTAGTAGTAGTAGTAGTAGTAGTAGTAGTAGTAGTAGTAATATAATACAAAAGTGAAAGCTGACCTGAAAATATTACTGGTCATAGATGTCCATTCAGGCTACTATCAAAAAAATACCACAGACTGGGTAGCTTATAAGAAACAGAAGTTGATTTCTTGCAGTTCTGCGGTCTGAGAAATCCGGAGCTACCATTGCAGGCAGATTCCATGTCTGGTGAGGCCCCACTTCCGATTCATAGACAGCTGCCTTCTCTGTGTAACCTCACATGGTGGAGAGGGGGAAAGATTCCTCCAGGGCCTCTTACCAGCACCAAGCTCACTCATGAGGGTTCTGCCCTTGCAACCTAATCACCTCCTGAAGATCCCACCTCCAAATACCCTCACTTTGGGCATTAGGGTTCAACACCTAGATATAGTGAGGTTCTTTCCTACTATCAAAGTAAGCTTCCTCTCTGGCCCACTGTAGTTCTCCAGGTGCTTCATATTTTGCCTCACAATTCCAGTCGTGATGAGTTCTACATAAAGCGCTCAGATCAAGGCCTGTATCCCCCACGTCTGTCAGTTTGCATGCTGAAAGCTGTGCCATTGATATTCCCAATAACAGCAGGGCCACCGAGGGTGGACAGGTTTCAGCTGAGCTTCCAGACTAAGACAGACGAGGGAGAAGGACCTGGCAGCCCACTCCCAAAACAACTGTTGTTGTTAGGTGCCATCAAGTTGTGTCCAGCTCATAGCGACCCTCATAGGGTTTTTAATGGCTGATTGTTTCGGGATTGCCATGTCCTTCTCTTATTTTTGTGGTGCTGGGAATCGAACTCGGGACCTCAGAGACTGCAGAGCAGTGCTTTACCAACTGAGCTAAATCCCAGCCCCTTGAAACAATTAGCCAGTAAAAACCCTGTGAATAGCAGAGAAACACAGGAGGCCTCTACTTAGCAACTACTAGCAACTTGCTTTAACTCACAAATGTGATTTAAATAAGTTTAATCCTAGAATTAGCTTAAACCTTAAATTTAATCAGGAATAGGATGTGCATTCTCAACAGAGGCCAGTATCACCTCCAAGGGAGTAAAGATTGGTTCTTGTTGTTGTTGTTGTTAGGTGCCATCGAGTCGGTATCCGACTCATAGCGACCCTCATAGGGTTTTCAATGGCTGAGTGCTTCGGAATTGCCTTGGGAGTGGATTGCCAGGCCCTTCTCTCATTTGTGCGGTGCTGGGAATTGAACTCAGGTCCTCAGAGACTGCAGTGCAGCGCTCTACCCACTGAGCTAAGTCCCAGCCCCAAAGATTGGTTCTTAGGAGGGCAAAAATATTTTGCTGCTTTGATGCATAAAGCCCTATATGCAGCACATAATAGTACTCTGCAGCAGTGAGATTTTATGAGGGGTAATGAAAAGAAGGTTGAGAAACACTGGGCTAGAATGACAAAGCAGGGAGCTGGCTCCTGCCCTTGGTTGCCGAACTGTGACTGAGGAACTGGCTATTGAAGTCAGGCATGTTCTGCCCTCCATCTACCCACTTCCAGTCCCCTCGTCTTGTTCCACACGCCAGTCTCTTACCCATCACACATGTCTGTGATTGTGCCTATGGGAGGATTTCACTTCCTGTCCCCCTGAGGTCAGCCTTGGCCATGTGACCCAACTTGCTTTGACAACAAAATACCAGTGGAAGAGACATGCCATTCTGGCAGAAGTTTTGTCCTCTGTGGCCAGCATGTCCCAGAGAGGGTCAGTTCCCTCAGCCAAGGCCCTGGAGTGGAGAAGGAGTAGGGGGCAGGTATCCTCAATGGATACAAAAAATAATTTTACTTTTGTGGGCCCCTGAGATTTGGAAAGTAGGTTGCTACTGTGGCATTGCCTGCAGCCGTGGCAGGCATCCAATCCCAGCAGAGCTCAGAAGCTAAGCAGGGTTGGGCCTGGTTAGTACTTGTATGGGAGACCACCTGGGAACACCAGGTGCTGTAGGCTTGGGAGAAGGACCCAGCAGCCCACTCCCCAAAATCAATCTGCCATCGAAAACCCTATGAATAGTAGAGAAACACGATAATAGTGTGTCGTCTGTTACATATAGGATCACTATGAGTCGGACACCAACTCGACAGCGCCTAACAACACAAAAACCAGCTGTGATGTAACCTAGTAGTAGTAGTGACAGACCCACCAATACCCCAATTTCTCTTCAATACCAGACCTCACTCTGCATAGGACACTTCCCTTCTTGTCTCCTACCCCCACCCGCTGTGTCAGTTTAGATGCTACTTTCTCTGTAAAATCAGAACTACTCCTACTCTTCCTCATTTATGAGAAACACACACAAACGCACACAGAGCCTCGATATCAATAGCTGGCAGAACAATTGCACCCCAAAGATGCCCACATTCTAATTCTTGGAACCTATGGATATGTTAGGGCAGGGATTTAGCTCAGTTGGTAGAGTGCTGCTCTGTGCTCTCTGAGGCCCTGGGTTCAATCCCCAGCAGGGAAAAACATGGGAGAAGGACCTGGCAATCTACTTCCAAAACAATCAGCCACTGAAAACACTGTGAATAGCAGAGAAATACTGACATAGTACCAGGCATGGCACAGTGTTGGGGAGTGTTTCATCTGTCATACATAGAGTTGCTATGAGTCAGACCTGACTCTACAGTACTTAACAACAATGGATATGTTACCTTATGTGGCAAAAGGGGTATTGCAGATATGCCTTGTTGTTGTTAGGTGCCGTCGAGTCGTGTCCAACTCATAGCGACCCTCATAGGGTTTTCAACGGCAGTTTGTTTTAGGATTGCCTTGGGAGTGGGTTGCCACGATCTTCTCCCATTTTTGTGGTGCTGGGAATCGAACTCGGGACCTCAGAGACTGTAGAATGGCACTCTACCCACAGAGCTAAATCCCAGCCCTGCAGATATGCCTAAGGGTCATAAAATAAGGAGATTCTCCTGAATTATTCAGTTGAGCCAGTGTGACCGCAGGGTCCTTAATGTGGAGGAGTGAAGCAGAAGTCAGAGAAGATGGAGCCTCTGTAAGCCCAGTCACAACAGGCATGTTAATGCTTCTGCCTACCAGGGTAGAGAAAAGGGCTCTCATTGGGCCAATGAATTTTAGCACCGCCCTCTCCAGATGTCAGAGGCTGGCCCTCTTCTCCCTGCATTTTTCCTCCTCCCGCCTTGCAGGCTGCCAAGTCTCCACATCTCCCATCAGCATCCATTACAGGGGTTGGTCCACTACTTGTTGTTGTTGTTGTTGTTGTTGTTGTTGTTGTTGTTGTTGTTAGGTGCCACCGAGTCGGTATCTGACTCATAGCGACCCTCTATACAACAGGGGAAACACTATTGGCAGTACTTCTCTGCTGTTCATAGGGTTTTCAATGGCAGATTGATTTTTGGGAGGGGGTTGCTAGGTCCTTCTCCCAAGCCTACAGCACCTGGTGTTCCCAGGCGGTCTCCCATCCAAGTCTAACCAGGGCCGACCCTGCTTAGCTTCCGAGATCTGACGGGATCGGATGCCACAGGGCTACGACTGCAGGCATGGTCCACTATACTGGGCACCTCGTATTCATTTTGAACCTCCCAAGATGCACTCTCATCCTCTGTACTGGTCCCTAAGGACAGAGCTCAGGAAGCCTGGGTCTCAGGAGTCTGGGACAAGGTCACCGGCACTGCAGCATGAGGCTGGAACTCCCGAGTTCTCGGCCGCTATTCGTCACTCCCCACCTTCACTTGCCACATCCTCTTCCTCCCCTGTGCACCCAGGGATCTACAAGGGCTGAGGCATCTCTGCCGGCCCTAAGCCCAGGGACAGGGCAGTCAGAGGCTGCTCTCACTTGCTCTTGCTCTCTCTTCCTCTCCCCTGACCCAGGCTGGGATCAAAGGCAGCACCTGCTCACGCTAGGGGAGAGCTCTGTGACCACTGAGCTGCATGCCCAGCCCCACGCCTTCTTCTCTTTCCCTTGCCCAGAGAGAACATCAGAGAGATTGGGAACCCATGGGGGAGCGGCTGAGGTGCTGAGAGTCCTGTCACTGAAATCATTGGCCAGGTCATTAGAAAAGAATGGCGCTGGGTGTGGTGGCGCACGCCTGTAATCCCAGTGGCTTGGGAGGCAGAGGCAGGAGGATCACAAGTTTGACATCAGAGGTAGTCTGTGTAATTTAACAAAACCCTGTCTCAAAAAAAGTAAAAACTGGGCTGAGGGTGCAGCTCAGTGGTCCAGCACTTGCAGAGTATGCAGGCGCGAGGCCCTGGGTCAACCCCCAGTACCAAAAAAAAAAAAAAAAAAAAAAAAAAAAAGAATAAAAAGAACGAAGCTCTAACAGTGCCACCATATAGATGACTTACAAACTGGCTAAGTAGCCGGGCGTGGTGGCCTGTGTCTGTGGTCCCAGTTGCTTGGGAATCTGAGGTGAGAGGATAACGTGAAACCTGGAGTCCAATAACAGCCTGGGCAACAGAGTGAGACCCCATCTCAACAGAATGTATTATATATGTGTGTGTGTATACATACACACACACGTGTACATACATACACACATATACAGAATCTCCTTCACTTGTCTATCCGATTGTGTTGTGGGGGCTTGCATGTTGCCGTGATGCTGAAAGTTATGCCACTGGTACTGCAGATACCAGCAGGGCCACCCATGGTAGACAGGTTTCTGCTGAGCTTCCAGATTAAAGACAGACTAGGCAGAAGGACACAGCAGCCCACTCCTAAAACAATTACCCACTATGAGTGGTACAGAAGCACTGTCAAATATAGTGCTAGAAAAGGAGGCCCTCAACGTGGAAGGCATTCAAGAAAGTAGTTGTTGTTAGGTGCCGTCGAGTCGGTATCCAACTCATAGCGACCCTCTGTACAACAGGGGAAACACTATTGTCAGTGCTTCTCTGCTGTTCATAGGGTTTTCAATGGCAGATTGATTTTTGGGAGGGGGTTGCCAGGTCCTTCTCCCAAGCCTACAGCTTTTGGTGTTCCCAGGCGGTCTCCCATCCAGGTACTAACCAGGCCCGACCCTGTTTAGCTTCCGAGATCTGACAGGATCAGATGCCACAGGGCTACAGCTGCAGGCCTCAAGAAAGTAGAGTCGACCTTAATGACGGGAATGGAGTAAAGCCCCTGGGACCTCCTTTTGCTGATGTAGCATTAGTTAAAATGAGAAGAAAAGAAACATAGTGGCTGCAACAATAGGCTCAAACATAAAAAAAAAAATTGTGTGCGTGGCACGGTGTTGGGTAGTGTTTGTTCAGCTGTATTAAGAGTCGCTATGAGTCAGACTCAACAGCACCTTACAAAAACAACATAGAATCACACACACACACACACACATTGCTGCCAGGTGCCGTGACACATAACTATAATCCCAGCAACTCAGGAGACTGAGGCAGGAGGGTGGTGAGGTTGAGGGCAGAGGCAGCCTGCACAACTTACTGAGACCCTTCTCAAAATAAAAAATAAAATAGGGGCTTGGGGTGCATCTCAGAGCACTTGCCTAGCACACTTAAGATCCTGGATCTTAAGTTCCCAGCAGAACCTTGTACTGGTTGGGAGATATATATATATATGCTAACGGAAAGATGCCAGACACAAAGATCGCGGATTATATGATCCCAATTCCATTTATATGAAATATTGAGATTAGCCAAATCTAAACAGACAGAATAGGAGAAGGATTCGGCAACTCACTCTCGAAAAACATTCAGCCATTGAAAACCCTATGAATAGCAGAGAAGCAGTAACAACAGTGTTTCACCTGTTGTACGTAGGGTCACTATGAGTCAGACCCTGACTCTACGGCACCTAACAAAAGAGACAAAGTAGATTAGGGTTTGCCTTGGGGAAAGGGAAGGAGGATGACTGCTAAAAGGTACAAGGTTTCTTTATGGGATGATGAATATGCTCTAAAATTGATAGCAGTGATGGTTATACAACAATGAGTCTATTAAAAGACATGGAATTTTAAGCTTTACATAAGTGGCTTGTAAGGCATGTGAATTATATCTCAATAAAGCTGTTACCCCCCCCCCAAGAAAAAGGTTAGTTAGGTGCCATCGAGTCGGTATCCGACTCATAGTGACCCTCTGTACAACAGAGGAAACACTATTGTCAGTGCTTCTCCGCTGTTCATGAGGTTTTCAATGGCAGATTGATTTTTGGGAGGGGGTTGCCAGGTCCTTCTCCCAAGCCTACAGTATCTGGTGTTCCCAGGTCGTCTCCCATCCAGGTACTAACCAGGGCCGACCCTGCTTAGCTTCCGAGATCCGACAGGATCGGATGCCACAGGGCTATGGCTGCAGGCAAGAAAAAGGTAAGGGAGTGAAAAAAAGAAAACAGTTTGGAGCAACCAAATCACCAGCTTTGGATGTGGAGGAAGGGGCCATGCGGCACCTCCAGAAGCTGGAAAGAACTCAGGTGGCCTGTGGAAGCTGGAAAAGGTGAGGAACAAATTCTCCCCTGGATCCTCCAGAAGAAATGCAGCTTATCCCAGTCCTTTCATTTAGCCCAGTGAGACTCATTTTGAACTTCGCACCTCCAGGTCTCTGGGCGAACACATTTGTATTGGGTTAAGCCACTCAGTTTGCAGGAATCTGTTACAGCAGCAAAGGGTTACTAATACAGTGTTCCTCCCCAGTTACGAGTACCCGCTGCACAGGGTAACCCTCTAATCATAGTACCCCTGCTTCACAGATTGTGTCTTCACGCTCCACCACTCTGGCTGCATCCCAGCCTTGATCCATCCATTTGTGACATACAACAAACAGTACTAGGTGCTTAGTAAGGACTCGAGGCGCATTTGGAAAATGAATGATTTTCAAAACCAGAACTAATGAGAAACAATGATGTGTGACCAAAAAAAAAAAAAAAAAAAGAGAAACTCAAAGCCGACACTAGTATTCCCTGGCTGAACGGCTTAGCAAGCTGTGGTACCAGGCAAGACATTTCACATCTCCAACCCAGGATTTGCTCTTAAAAATGGCGAAAATGCCACCGTCATAAAAAGAGCATTTTCTAAGTTGTAAACTATACTTACATCTTCGTTTTATTGGGTGGTATGTTTGTTCTGCCTGCAGCCCTAGCCCTGTGGCGTTTGATCTCGTCAGATCTCGGAAGCTAAGCAGAGTGGGGCCTGGTTAGTACTTGGATGGGAGACCGCCTGGGAACACCAGGTGCTGTAGGCTTGGGAGAAGAACCTGGCAACCCACTCCCAAAAATCAATCTGCCATTGAAAACCCTATGAATAACAGAGAAGCACTGACAATAGTGTTTTGTCTGTTGTATGTAGGGTCGCTATGAGTCAGACACCAACTCCATGGCACCTAACAACAACAGCACCTAACAACAACGTTTATTTGAAACTAAGACTGAGAAAATGAAAAATGGCCCCACTGACAACCAGTCCAGCAAGTTCCCAGCAGAACATAAGCAGTACTAAGGACGTGATGGTGCCGAGGCCTCTCTCACAAACACAAAAATTCCTGAGCACCCTCACTAGGCAATGCTTCTTGCCAAGCAACTACTGCAGCTTCCCAGTACCGGTGTGGGCCCCATTTACCCTCTTCCTGGTGACAATTATTAGGGTTCTCAGTCACTAAATTTCCCCTGATCATGGGCAGCATCCATCCCCTCACTAGCCCCCCATTCCTTAGCTTCCCTCACAATTGACCCCAACCCCGCCAGAAGCCCCTCTCCTCCTTGCTCATTGCAGGGGTGCAGCAGGCTCCATATACCTGTCTTTGGCAGTTTGTGTCTTGTTTACTATTTGTTTTGACCACCGGTGTGGTCTTTGGCCAGCTGGCTTGGGTAGACGCTGCCCCTGTTCAGCTCTATAATTTTACAAACAGGTCAGACAATCACCCAGGTCCTTCAAGTACTTATACAAGCGGGATCACACTTACCTTGTTTGTTTTCATATAGCCACGGGTTTGGACTATTTGGTTACAACACAGCAGTTTTGTCTGTCTGGCACATAGCCCTCTACTTCATATCTTGGCTAGAAACTCCCAGTAACTTTTAGTCACTGCAGAAATTCTGCCATGTTTTTTCAAATAACGCTCAGTCCTGGGGCAGAGCCAGCTGCTTTCTGATGAGCAGTAATTGTTCTCCATCAGCGTGAGAGGAAGCAGGTGTGTGTTCCCCCACTCGCATCTGATTGATGTCTTTAGGCTCTGGGAACAGACACTCCACCAGCCACCCAGGCAGGAAATTGCCTTTCGCACAAGGCAAACAAGAGCAGTTGCTTTATTTTTAGCCCTAAAATTGGACCTAAAAGCATTTCAAATCAGTTGAGGGTTTTTTTCCTTGATTATTAGAGTAATATTCCTTAATTGTAGAAAATACAGAAAAATTTAAAAGAGAAAAGAGCATTCATCTACAGACCCACCCAACCAAACCAACGAGTTGTCACATTTTGGCCTGTTTCCTTCCAGTCTTTTTTTTCCAACTGTGCGTGTGTAGGAAGGTCCAGAAGTGGAAGGGGAGTGACTTTAGTTGAAGTCATACTGTATGTACAAATTTATTCCTTTCCTTTCCTTCCTTTCCTTCCTTCCTTCCTTTCTTTCTTCCTTTCATTTTCTTTTTCTTTCTTTTTTTTTTGTATGAAGGATCAAATCCAGGGCCTCACACCTGTTAGGTACCCACTCTACCATTAAGCTACATCCCATATTTCTAATTTTTAATTTTATTTTTGATTACATAATATACAAACAAAAGCTTATTGTAAAAATTCCAAGCAACACCCTATGCAAAGCAAAAAGTTCTCTTGACCCTCAACACTGCCCCTTCTCCCCATTTCCTGGTGATAACTACTCTTTAATATAAGAAATGGTAGCGGGGCATGGTGGCACATGCCTGTAATCACAGAGGCTCAGGAGGCAGAGGCAGGAGGATTGCAAGATCGAGACCAGAGGCAGTCTGCGTAACTTAGCGAGACCTTGTCTCAAAAAAAAAAAAAAGTAAAAAATGGGCTGGGGGGTTGCAGCTCAGTGGTCCAGCACTTGGAAAGCATCCAAACTCAGCCTTGGATTCAACCCCCAGTACTGCAAGAAAAAAAAAGAAAGAAAGAAAGAAAGAAATGGTATAAAAACACATAGTACTTTAGTACTCAGCTGCAAATACTCACTAAACATGTTGAATTATGGATAAGAGTAGCCATGATGGTTTTTGAATGGACTCTTCCCATCTCTTTTGTGATGAACATATTCTAAGTCAACCTCCAATGATTTCCTGCCTCCTGGTGCCATGCCTTGGTATTATTCCTTCCTTGTGAGTGCAGGTTACCTTGCATTATATAAGGTTCCATCTTAGCCAGCTGCATTGTCCTTGTTGGCCTGAAGTAAGTGGCCATGTTGAAAGAGATCGTGCAGCAAGGGGGTATGGGTAGCACCTAGGACCTTCTGGCATCTTCCCGCTGACAGCCAGAAAAATGCCAGGTCCCTCGGTAACACAAGGGCAAGCAGATGAATTCTACCAACAACCTGGATGAGCCTGAAGCAGAATCTTCCCCCGTTGTGCCTCCAGATGAGACCATGGGCTTGGTTGACATATGGACGGCAGCCTTGTAAGAATCTGCAGAGAGGCCCACAAAACTGCCTAGGCATTGGGCCTGCAGAAACTGCCACCAATCAGCTGGCTGGGTCCTTTGGCTCTACTTGGATAGAAATTATAGGGAGGCAAGAAGACCTTCAGGTGCTGGTCTGGGCAGCAGTTGTGTTCCTCAGCATTTTACAGTAGCAACCCCTGGCAGAAGACAGATGGAAGCAGCAGAAGCAGGTGGCACCTTCTCCTGTTACAGCCCTTATCTAGGCCAAGAAGGTCAAGATTCCTCAGCCCTTCAAGTGTTGCAGAGCCTCTGTAGGCCCAGGAGATGGGGACTCCTATGCCCATAAGTGCTACAGCTCTTAGGTAGGCTGAGGAGGTCAAGATTCCTTGGCCCTTGATGGCAGCTGGCATTGCAGCTCCGAGGTAGGGTTAGGCATTGGGATTCCTCAGCTCTGTTGTTGTTGTTGTTAGGTGCCGTCGAGTCGGTATCCGACTTATAGCGACCCTCTGTACAAAGGGGAAACACTATTATCAGTGCTTCTCTGCTGTTCTCTAGACTATGGCTAATATTACAGCTCCCAGGCCTAGATGTCTGAGACCCTCGGACTTAAAGATTTGACAGTTCAGCCAGGCGTGGTGGTACATGCCTGTAATCCCAGTGACTTGGGAGGCGGAGCCAGGAGGATGGCAAGTTCAAGACCAGAGGCAGTCTGTGTAATTTAGTGAGACCCTGTCTCAAAAAGTGAAAAAAAAGGGCTGGGGGTGAAGCCCAGTGGTCCAGCACTTGCAAAGCATGCAGCTCAAGACACTGGGCTCAACCCCTAGTACCATGAAAACAAAAGAGAAAGAGAGAGAGAGAGAGAGAAGTGAAGAGAAGAGAGGAGAGGAGAGGAGAGGAGAGGAGAGGAGAGGAGAGGAGAGGAGAGGAGAGAGAAAAAAGAATAGGTGGTCTTATATGGGACAATAAGGTCTCTCTTAGATGAAGACCCCTCCCACGGTGGACAGACACTGCTGGAGGTATTGCTGCAAGTGAGTCTCCCAGGCTTGAAGCCCCACGATCCTTGAGGCAGTACCAGCTTCAGCCTCTTCCCTCAGGACCCAGTGGGCTCCCAGGCATGTGCTAGGCACAAGGAATAGACTCTGTCCCTGCACCCAGGGAGCCTATAGCTAAGGGGAGGTTGTTGTTAAGTGCCATTGAGTAGGTATCTGACTCATAGAGACCCTACATATAATAGGTAAAACTGTTTCTCTTCTATTCATAGGATTTTCAGTGGTTGATTTTTGGGGGAAGTGGGCTGCCAGGTCCTTCTCCCAAGCCAGGCGGTCTCCCATCCAAGTACTAACCAGGCCTGACCCTGCTTTGCTTCCAGGATCTGAAGCCACAGGGCTCAGGCTGCAGGCTAAGGGGAGGAGGCAAGAATTAAATTACTCAGCCAAATGCACAGGTTTCAAAGACTACATGCTGGGACGCCACTGGGAGGGAGAGAAAAAACAGAAGGGGCAGCACAGTGGGTTCTGCTAGTCTTGGCAGGCAGCCCCCATCCTCTCCTCATTCCCACAAGAGCTGTGTGCCTGTGTGGAACCTCCACCAGCCTGGGCACTCCTTGAGGGTAGGAACTGGTCCATAAGGACCCTTGGGTCCCCAGCCCTAGTAGGTGCCTGGCAAATAGAGCTGACTGTGGCTGTCAGGGATGCACGCTCCGGGGCTGGTGCTGGGTGACGCTTCATGACCAGCCTTCAGAGGCAGTGATATCTACCATCAACCCCTCCGCTGGGCACCAGGGACAGCCCCCCTGATGCTGGGGAGCAGTGGGAGCTTTGGAGGAGCATTTTTTGAATTCTGGGACATAGGACACATTCTGGGAGTGTTTGCCTTTTGTCCCTTTGAGACAGTCCCTAGAGAGGCCAGAGGTCCCACGATCTGACAAAGGTGGATCCTCCGGCTGCAGATCCTATGCTGATGCAGACTCGATCTCATTCTCCACTGGAAGTTAGACTTGTGAGCATTTCAGTAGAGGTCACTGCATCCAGCATATTGTGGCAGTCTGTTAGCATTTCAACAGTTTCCCCCAAATGGGCAACTAACTAGAACCTCAGTCATAGCACCCTGGCATCTGATCCTATCTTATCTTGGAAGCTAAGCAAGGTCAGCCTGGTTAGTCCTTGGATGAGAGACCTCCTGGGAACACCAGGTACTACAGGCTAGAGAGAAGGGCCTGGCCGCCCACTCCCAAAACAATCAGCCATCAAAAGCCCTATGAATAGCAGAGCCTGGAGAGGTGGCGGATGCCTGTAATCCCAGCCTCTCGGGAGGTGGAGGCAGGAGGATCACAAGTTCGAGACCAGAGGCAGTCTGTGTAATTTAGCGAGACCCTGTCTCAAAAAGTAAAAAAATGGGCTGGGGGTGCAGCTCAGTTGTCCAGCACTTGCAAAACATGCAAGCGCAAGGTCCTGGGTTCAACCCCCAGTACCGCACACACACACACACACAAAAAAAAAAAACAAAAAACCTATGAATAGCAGAGAAACACTGACATAGAGGCAGGCATGGCACAGTGTCGGGGAGTGTTTCGTTCTGTTGTACATAGGGTCATTATGAGTTAGACCTGACTCAACAGAACCTAATAACAAAAACAAGAACTAGAACCCAACAGGGTGAAATTTCAGAGCATGAACAGTGCCAACCAAACATCTGGCCTAAACCCCTTGTTATAGTTTAGATCTAAATGTCCCCCAAATGTCATGTGTCTGGTTCCCAGGTGACGGCACACTTTGTGGAAGCTATGGAACTTTGGGAGGTAGGGTTCTGGCTTTGCAGAAGTGGATCCCTGGGAGCAGTAGCTTAGAGGTTTTTACCTAGAGTCCAGGTTCCAGTTGCTCTCTGCTCTCTGCTTCCTGTCTGCCGTGGTGTGAGGTCATCTATCACAGGCCCTGCTGCTTGCTGCTTCTATGCTTGCCCCACTGCCATGATAGACTGTGAGCCCCCATGTCGTGGCCTGAATATATTCCCCAAAGGTCGTGTGTTTTAACACTTGGTCTCCAGTGTCTGTGGAGCCCTTGGATGTAGGAAGAAGCTTTGCAGAAGTGGCTCCCTGGGAGCAGGTCTTTGGAGGCTTTGTATCACAGACCTGTGGCCCAGGTTGCTCTCTTTGTTCCTGGTCCATTATGCCATTAGATTGTCTACCACAGGCCCTGCCTCCACTGCCACCACAGCTGTCTGCCACCATTATGGACTGATCCTCTAACTGTGAGCTTCCAATAAATTTTTTCCTCCATAAGTCTGTTGGGGTTGATTTTTCTGCTATAGCAAGGACAGCTGACTAATACAGAAAATAGGTACTGGAGAGTGGGATCATTGATGTGCAGAAAGCTAACCATGTGGTTCTTATGCCTTTGGAACTTGTTTGTGGGAAGAGTTTGGAAGAGTTTAGAGATGTGGGCAATGAAGCCCTGGAGGGCTTGAGGGACCATTCTGGTGAGAGTAATGAAGACCAGAACACTGCTGCTGATAAAAATGTAGATAGGATTCATAGAGTTTTAAAGAAAAATGAGGACTTTCTTGGACATTGGACTAGAGGTGATCCGTGTTACATTCTAGCAAAGGGACTATGGGCAATTTGTCCATGTCCTAAAGATTTGAGTGAGGCTGACTTTAAAAGTAATGGACTAATTAACTTAGTGGAAGAAATATCACAAGGGCAATGAGAAATAAGGGTCATATATTGCTTGCTGCTTGCTGTATTCAGCGTGATTTATGAGGAAAATATGGAGTAAAAGGCATAGAAAAAAAAGATCTAGAAA
>VMDO01004742.1:90458-121116 GCA_007922755.1 Pedetes capensis
ATGGGAGACCGCCTGGGAACACCAGAAGCTGTAGGCTTGGGAGAAGGACCTGGCAACCCCCTCCCAAAAATCAATCTGCCATTGAAAACCCTATGAACAGCAGAGAAGCACTGACAATAGTGTTTCCCCTGTTGTACAGAGGGTTGCTATGAGTCGGATACCGACTCGACGGCACCTAACAACAACAACAACAACATATGCCCACAGGGGACCTGATGCTTGCTGGACTGGTACCATCTGCCTCCTGGGGCTGTATAGGTGTCTGCGTGAGCCAATGGTCAAGACCTTCCTA
Source organism: Pedetes capensis (assembly GCA_007922755.1). Taxonomy (NCBI): domain Eukaryota; kingdom Metazoa; phylum Chordata; class Mammalia; order Rodentia; family Pedetidae; genus Pedetes; species Pedetes capensis. Next base: position 90,751 of record VMDO01004742.1, read on the forward strand.
CACTGTGCTGCCATCCCATGAGTGGGTACCAGGGGCACTGGCAGGTCCCAAGGTCACAAATTTCTGCCTTGCTTTCCTCACCAGAATTCTCAAGGTAGAGCCAGGGGCCAAAGGGCTCTTCTGAACCTGTTGTTGTTGTTGTTAGGTGCCGTCTAGTCAGTATCCGACTCATAGGCGAACCCTCATAGGGTTTTCAATGACCGACTGTTTCGGGGTTGCCTTGGGAGTGGATTGCCATGTCCTTCTCCTGTTTTTGGGGTGCTGGGAGTCGAACTTGGGACCTCAGAGACTGCAGCGCAGCGCTCTACCAACTGAGCTAAATCCCAGACAGAGGGTCGCTATGAGTCGGATACCCACTCGACAGCACCTAACAACAACAACAATGGATCTTCTGAGGTCCTAAGTTTGATACCCAGCACTGAAAAAATGGGAGGACATGGCAATCCACTCCTGAGGCAGTCCCAAAATATTCAGCCATTGAAAACCCTATGAGAGTCACTATGAGTTGGCCACAATTCCATGGCACTAACAACAACAACAACATCAAAATGTATAAAAAGGGGCCAATGTGGTGATGCATGCTTGTAATCCTAGCTCTTGGGAGGCTGAGTCAGTATGATTGTGAGTTCAAGGCCAACATGGGCTACATAGTAAGGTTGAGGCCAGTCTGGGCTACATAGTGAGACCCTATATTAAAGAGAGGAGAGGAAAGAAGAAAGAAAAAAAGAAAAGAAAAAAGAAGGAAAGAAAGAAAGAAAGTAAGAAAGAAAGAAAAGAAAGGGAAATATAGGAGGGATAGAGGGAGTGTGGGAAGGAGGGAGGAAGGGAGGGAAGAAGAGAAGGAAGGAAGGAAAGAGAAAGAAAGAAAAAGAAGAGAGAAAGAAAGAGAAGAAAGAAAGAAAAAGAAAAAAGGAAGAAAGGAAAGAAAAGAAAGTATGAAAAGATAAACTGTTGAAAATCTCCTTACCACCCCTATCATTTTGTTTTTACAAGGAAATTCAAATATATTTTCTCTCCTCACACATAAAAACACAAATGTCAGCAAATATATCATTTAAAATTTTTTACACAAAGTGCTTCCTTTTCGGACAGTGCAACTACTCTGTGTGGTCCTAGAATAGTGGGTGCGAGTCATCACACGTCTGTCCACACCCGCAGGATATACACAGCAAGGGTGAACCTTAACATAACCTATCCACTCGGAGGATACGCTGTGTCATTGTAGGTTGCCAATTGTAACAGACGTACCACTCTGGTACGATGTTGATAGCGGGAGAGTGTGTGTGAGGGTAGAGGGAAGACGGGAAAATTGTTGTTAGGTGCTGTCAAGTTGGTATCTAACTCATATCGACCCTACGTACAACAGGCGAAACATATTGTTAGTGCTTCTCTGCTATTCATAGGGTTTTCAATGGCTGATTGTTTCTTGGGAGTGAGTTGCTGGGTCCTTCTCCAAAGCCTACAGCACCTGGTGTTCCCAGGCGGTCTCCCATCCAAGTACTAACCAGGTCCAACCCTGCTTAGCTTCCAAGATCTGACAGGATCAGATGCCACAGGGCTACAGCGGCAGGCGGGAAACCTGTATCTTCCTTCAAATTTTGTTTGACAAATGAGCTTCCTAATTATTTTTAACAGCTGCCTGGGATTCCATAGGACAAGTGTCTCTCAATTTCTTTAGCCAGTCACCTACTAGTAGACATTAAGGTTGTTTCCAGTATTCATCTATTACAAACAACACCCCAAGGAATTACACTGAGTGAACAATGAATAGCATGGGGCCTTTTGCGTGGTGTATGTGGACCTTTCGGTTTATGAGAGTCAGGGAACAAGACAACGTTGGTAAAAGTAACCGGTCACAGAGTAGCAAGCAGAGCTGGCAGGGCGAGGGGACGTCCTGCATTCTGCTAGAAGGAAGAAGAGAGAATGTCCGGCACAAACAAGTCCTGTAAACAGCCAAAGGCAACAATTGTGTAAATCACTTCTGCTCCCATTTGGTGAGTGACAATGTAATGTTGTGGCTGGCCACAGGTGGCTGCTGGGAGAGGTCATTTAACTGGAAGCATGCCCACCAAGAAAGGAAGGAAAGAGCTGTGAGGCCCATCGGTCAGCCATGAGGAAGATCCCTGGAGCAGGTTACTCAGGAGCAGGGGGTGGACATTGGAAAAGAAGGAGCTCTTGGTAAAATCTGTTTGATAGGCAAAAAATCTGTGAATCACAGGCTCAAATGCAAGGCAGAAAGGGTGGGAACCACTGTCCCCATGATCCCTTCTGGTTCTTTCTTTTTGTGGTACTGGGGGTTGAACCCAGGGCCTCGTGCCTACACTCTTTGCAAGTGCTGGACTACTGAGCTGCACTCCCAGCCCACTTTTTTTTTTTACTTTCCGAGACAGGGTTATGCAGACTACCTCTGGTCTCAAACTTGCGATCCTCTTGCCTCTGCCTCCCAAGCCACTGGGATTACAGACGTGCGCCACTGCGCCTGGCTACCCTTCTGGTTCTATAGGAAAAAAAGTATCTACCTGGGCACAGTAGTACATGCCTATAATCCCACCAACTTGGGAGGCAAAAGCAAGAGGATCACAAGTTCAAAGCCAGGGGCAGCCTCCATTACTTAGTGAAACTATATCTCAAGATAGAAAAGTAAATAATGGGCTGCCGATGCAGCCCAGTGGTAGAGCACTTGCAAAGTATGCATGAGGCCCTGTGTTCAACTCCCAAGTACCACCAACACACACACACACATACACACACACACACACACAAAAAAAAAAAAAAAAACCTAAGAAAACAAACAGCTCTGAAAACAACAAGCTTTGGGGAAGATGTGGAGAAATTGGACCCTCATGCACGGGTGAAATTGGTGAAATTGTAAAGTGGTACAACTGCCTCCTCCTTCTTCCTTGCAGTACTAGGGGGTTGAATCCAGATCTTGGTGCATTCTAGGCAAATGTTCTACCACTGAGCCGCCCTGCTAGCTCCCTTTTTCATTTTTTATTTTGAGACAAGATCTCTGCGGGCTGCCTTTGGCCTCAAACTCGCTATCCTTCTGCCTCAGCCCCTCAAGTCACTGAGATGTGCCGCAGTCCCCAGCTTGAAGGTGATCTTCTTAAAAGTTGAAAATAGAACTCCTGTGTGAGCTGGCTGTTGTGATTTGAATGTTTGCGTCCCTCTAAAATTCATGTGGAAACTTACTGCTCATGGGGCGGTGTGAAGAGGCAGGGCCTTTGGGGAGTGGTTATGTCATGAGGGGTCCACCTTCCTGAGTGGTAGTGCCCTTACAAAAGGGGCTTCAGAGAGCTGCTGGGCCTTTCCACCTTTGCTGCCACATAAGTTCAAAGCCAGCCTGGGCTACATAGTGAGAACCTGTTAAAAAAAAAAAAAAAGATTAAGATGGTAAATCTTAGGTTCTGTGTGGTTCACCACAAAGAAAAAAAAACATTTAAAAATAAAGAAAACTTGGGGATACCTTCAAAAATGTTAATATTCTCTGATTCAGCTATTCTACTTCCGATCCACTGGGTGGGAGAATCTATACAACTGCTGTTGTTGTTAGGTGCCATGGAATCATGCCCAACTCATAGTGACTCTAATAGGGTTTTCAATGGCTGATTGTTTTGGGATTGCTTCAGGAGTGGATTGTCACATCCTTCTCCCATTTTTGTGGTGCTGGGAATCGAACCTGGAACCTCAAAGACTGCAGAGCAGCGCTCTACCAACTGAGCTAAATCATACTCTCATCTATGCAACTAGTTAAGTAGAAATAAGTCAAGTTAAAGTAATTTCTATTAGCACAAAATCAAAAACAACATCAAAGTCCAGAAGTGCAGGCCTGGATAAGGAATTGTGATATCCCCACTCAGGAAAAATACTACCCACACTTAAAACTGTGCACAGGAAAAAAAAATGCTTATGAAGAATCCACAATGTGAAAGGGGTTCAAGTTATAATCAATGAGATATACAAATCAAATTTTTATGTACCATGTGACTGTAGCTGAATATCAAACCAAAATAGATGGCACACTTATGCATGCACACACACAAGAAATTATAGTAAAATTTTACACACAGTTTTTAGGAAAATAGAATTACAGGAGATTATTTTGTTTTCTTTCCTCTTGGATTTTTCTCAGTTTCCAAAAATTAGCATGTAATATTTGTTTTGTTTTGTTTTGTTTTTGAGATTGGGTCTCCTATATTGCTCAGGTTGGTTCTCAAACACCTGAACTCAAGGGAACCCCCTACCTCCACCTCCTGAGTAGCTGGAACTACAAGTGTACGTCCAACTGTGTATGATGTTTTTATCATGAAAAAGTCCTCATGTCAGGATAAACAAACTGGTATGTCCAGACAATGGAATATTACTCAGTGCTGAAGAGAAATGAGATACCAAGCCACAAAACAACATGGAGGAAGCTGAAATGCATATTGCGATGAGAAAGAAGCCAGGCTGAGAAGGCTACATACTCTATGATTCCAACCATATGATATTCTTGAAAAGGCAAAACTGAGGAGATAGTAAAGAGATCAGTGGTCTCCAGGGTTGTGGGGAGGAAGGATGGATAAATGGAGCATAGATTTTTAAGACAGTGGAACCACTCTGCACGTTACACGGTAGATACATGGCACGATGCGTGTATTAGTCAGCTGTTATCGCTGTAGCAGAAAAAACAACCAAAGCCAACTGATGGAGGAAAGAGATTTATTAGGAGCTCACAGTTAGTAGATCAGTCCATAATGGCAGCAGAGCAAGCATGGCGGCAGCGGCCGCAGGGCCAGTGACATAGACCTCACAGGCCAGCAAACAAGGAACAGAGAGGGAAAGACAATAGAGCCTTGAGTGAGGGGGGACTTCTAAAACCCCCCATCCCAGGAGGTAATTCCACCAAAGGCTCACCTCCCTAAGTTCCACAACTTCATAAGACAATGCCATTATCTGGGCCCACGCATCCTGACCTCTTGGGGACAATTTAGGTCCAAACTATAACAGTGCATTTGTCCAAATCCATGGACCATACAAGCCTGAGTGTGGCACTGTGGGAAGTTCTCCTGTGACCGGTACTGAGCTTCGGTGTGGGAGGTGGGTGGTGGTGATGGTTGGGAGACATGTGAGTAAATGTATTCGATGCCATATATAACCAATAAGGATGGTTAAGGGGGGAAAATGTATATGTACTTTACCACAGTTTTAATAAAGAGAAACCTGTAAACAATAGACTTTAGGTAGTGACCATGTAACGTTACTGGCTTGTGTAGCGTAACAAATGCACCGAGCGAAGGCAAGATGCTCACAAGGGAAATCGTGGGGAGGGGAGGGTCAACGGGTATGTGGGAACTCTCTGTTCTTTCTGCCTAATTTTTGTGTAAACCTACACTTGCTCTCAAAAATGAAATCTATTAGTTCTTAACATCCTCGTCTTGCTTTTGGTTAAAAGCAAAGCCTGGGTCGTGTCAGCTGCAGTCTGATGATGAGCAAACTGCAGGCCGTGTGTCTTCACGATGAACCTGGACAGGCTCTTGTGCTGGGAGAGAGAGGTCAGCCATGAATCATCCCCAGGGCCAGGACTCGAGAGCAGCCGTTTATCATCCTGCTGGGAACTGTGCTCTGCAGGGGCACTCGGAGGACAGCGGACACTTGTGAGGCTGGTCTCCCAAGGCTGCCTGTCCCCAGGTGGTAAGAACCAGGCAGAGTCAGAGCAGGGGAGGGGAGGGGTTTCTGGGCATCAGGCAGGAGATGTTGTTGTTGTTGTTAGGTGCCATCGAGTGGGGTCCAACTCATAGCGACCTTCATAGGGTTTTCAATGGCTGATTGTTCCGGGATTACTTTGGGAGTGGATTGCCACGTACTTCTCCCGTTTTTGCGATGCTGGGGATCGAATCAACTGAGCACTCTACCAACTGAGCTAAACCCCAGCCAAGGCTGGCAATAGGGGCACCAAACCAAGGAAAACTTTCCACAGCCACCCAGACCCTCATTGGTTACAGCATCCTATCTGTCAAGTGGGGCTGGGATCTAGCTTAGTTGGTAGAGCGCCGCGCTGCAGTCTCTAAGGTCCCCAGTTCAATTCCCAGCGCCGCAAAAATGGGAGAAGGATGTGGCAATCCACTCCCAAAGTAATCCCAGAACAATCAGCCATTGAAAACCCTGTAAGGATCGCTATGAGTTGGATACGACTCGAGGGCACCTAACAACATCTGTCAAATGGAAACAATAATCTTCATTCTTTCCCTGATGTTTGGAGCAGAGGGGCTGCTGAGCACAGGCTCTGTCCCTGATGTCACCTGCATCCAGGTGGAAAGGCAGAGGCCAAGGAGAGGTCCACTGGTGTGCTTGAGGCCCTCCATGTGACTGGGCCGTGGGCATCCTTATGCACTGAGAGGACTGGCTGCTAAGTTCCCAGAAGGTTTAAGGAAACTTGAATTCTGTCCAGAGGGACACTGTACCCAAGGTCCTGAGATTGAGGTTGCTTTTCTTCCCCCCTCCTCTTATTTATTGTTTTAAATAATTTACAATTGTTTTAAGTAACTGCATTTGTTGCTTCAAATAATTCACAATGACTTTAGATAATTGCCTTCATTGTTTTATATACTTTACGATGAAGCTGATCAATAGCCTGGATAGAACATTTAGACCACACGGATGGACAAGAAGAAGAAAATTAAGATCACCTGCATTCACACCGCTCAGAAATACAGCTGAGGACATTGTAAAGTAAGCCCTCTGGTCCTTTCTTCTGGGGCTCTTCGCTCGCTCATTATACAAACCCTTATCCACACTCACTGAGTTCAGGCACTGTCCCCAGCCCTTGGTTTCTGACCTCAAGAGGCTTAAAATGGACACCCACCCCAAGAGTGTGGTTTGATTGTGATTGGTACTGAACATGATGTCTTGGAAACTTTGTTTTCCACTGACTATCTGATGAAGGCTTTGCATGCGATTAAACACTGTTGCACAATACATTTTCAATGGTTACATAGTGTTCTCTTCTGCGAATGTACAGTCATTTATTTAACCCATCTATTGTTGAACATTTTAGTGCCTCAGTGAAAGCCTCCACTGCTGGATTTTTGTGCACATTTTTGGTCATTTTCTTTTTTCCAGCTTTTTTTTTTTCTTTTTTTTTTTTCTTTTTTTTTGGCAGTACTAGGGAGTTGAGCACAAGGCCTCACTCATGCTTTGAAAATGCTTTACCTCTGAGCTGAACCCCCAGCCCATTTTTTACTTTTTTATCTTGAGACGGGGTCTTGCTAAATTCTGCAGGCTTCCTATGGCCTTGAACTTGTGATCCTCCTGTCTCTGCCTCTCAAGTCGCTGGGATTACAGGTGTGCACCATGGCTCCTTGCTCAAATTTTTTATTGTGGTAAAATTCATCTAACATAAAACTTACCATTTTAGCCATTTTTAAGTGTATATTTCAGTGGCATTAAGTACATCATACGGCTGCATAGCCGTCCCCACCATTCATCTCTCAAGCTCTTTCATCTTGTAAAGCTGAAACTCTGTACCTTTTAAACACTAGCTCCCCATCCCCCTCTCTCCTATACCCCGAGAACTAACATTCTCCTCTCTGTGTCTATGATTTGATTACTCTGTTTTGTTGTTGTTAGGTGCCATGGAGTTGGTTCCAACTCATAGTGACCCTGTGTACAACAGACGAAACATTACCCAACACTGCCTTACCCGGCACTATTGTGGGTGTTTCTCTGCTATTCACAGTTTCCAATGGGTGATTGACTACTCTGAGTACTGCATATGTGTAGAATCAGACAGTTCTGTCCTTTTGTAACTGGCTTATCACATTTAGCATAACGTCCTCAAGGTCCATGCATATTGCAATATGTATTAGAATTTCCTTCCTTTGCAAGGCTGAATAGTATTCCTTTCTAAGGATATGCCACATTTGACTTATTATTCTATGGTGATATCTTTAAATTAAATACCTAGAAATGGCCTTGCTACGTGAGATGGTTTTTTACTGACTAATTCTCCTCCAGAACACACAAGCCTCTCCCATTCTCAGGACAAGAGTTTTTACTTCCCTCTACCCCTACCAGCATTGAGCGATACAAGCTTTTTAAAAAATTATATAAGAAATTTTAAATTTTTGCTGGGCATGGTGGTGCATTCCCGTAATCCCAGCAGCTCAGGAGGTGGAGGCAGGAGGATCACAAGTTCAAGACCAGAGGCAGTCCGTGTAACTTAGCAAGACCCTGTTTCAAAAAGTAAAAAAAAAAAAAAAAAATAGGCTGGGGGCACAGTTCAGTGGTCCAGCAACTTGCAAAGCAAACAGGCATGAGGACCTGGGTTCAACCCCTAGTACCGCAAAAAAAAAAAAAAGAAAGAAAGAAAAGAAAAGAAAAAGAAAAAGAAAAACAAGAAATTTAAATTGTCAAATAATCTTAAATATAACTTTAAATTCACAGAAATAATTACAGATAGCATTTTAAATTTACAGGAATCTTGTCAGAATAGTACAAAGAACTCCCTGTACCTAAATTTACCAAGTGCAAACATTTGCCCCATTTGCTCATCTTCTTCAACTTCTCCTCCTCCTTCTCCTAAACAATTGGGTGAGCGACAATCATTACAATCCTTCACCCTCCCCTGTTTCAGTGTGCATTTTCCTAACAATCTCTTACATGGCCACCATACAGTTACAAAAAAAAAAAAAAAAGTAAATTTAACCTTGATACAACACTACTATTTTGTAATCCATATTCAAAGTTTGCCAAGGGTTGCAATAATGTCCTCCGTAGTTTTCCTGCCCTCCGAGATCTGAATGCAGGATCTCACATTGCACTTGATACGTCTCTTCAGTCACTTTGAGCCTGGAACGTTATAAATGTTTAATATGTTTGCTGACTTGAAAACCCAAGATGGTATCTGGCTGTTATTTTCATTTCTTTGATTTCTGGCAGAGCTGAGTATTTCTCCTCGCGTGACCTGTTCGGTTGTGTTTCTCTGTCGTGTGCGGCCTGGGAGTGTCCTTTGTCGCTCTTTCACTCCTGGCTCTTTCCCAGCCCTTGAGTCCTCAGACCTGACCTTCCTCACGCTGCCTGTGGCCTGAGGAGAGGGCCAGCCTGTTGTTCTGGCCCCGGCCCCTCAGATCAGCCTCTTGGCCAGGATTTTGAAACAGCACTGTTGTCTGCTCTGAACAAGGACACCCATCTGTACTTCCAAACTCTGGGGAGGACAAGCAAATGATTCCTGTTTAGCTTGGACATTTCCTGCAGGGTCTGACCCTCTGCCAGCCCGGGTTCTGTTTCCAAGAGGCCACCTGCTGAGTGTCAGCCACGGTCAGAGGCCCTCAGAGGCCCCCAGCAGTGCTATTGATCAACATCTGCTGCAGCCAGGTCCTGATATCTAAGGCCTGGTCTGTGTCCCAGGAGAAGGGACTGTGAGGCAATGGAAAGTTCCCAGGGCACCTGAGGGGACCAGGCTGGGACCTCAGCCCCACAACAACTCAGCACGCAGTCTGGGCTTCTGCTGCCTCTCGAGTGCAGCCCCTGACCAGGGTTGAGTTCCTCCTCTTCTGGAAAGATGGAACACACTGAGTCTCAGACCCGTGCCACCAACAGGGAAGGACCTCTGCCACGGCCACCAGGACACGGTGCTGACTTCCTTGTTTAGGATGGTTATTTTCTATGGAGATTTTTATTAAACCAGTTACCACTCTTTTGGATAGTACTAAGATGGAAAATATAAAAAAAAGAAACTTTGCAGTTTCAGGTCTGACTCTTTTGCATCACATTTTTCTACGTCTTAATTTTTCCAGAGGCCGCAGCTGGACCATCCTGACTTCTGATGCCATCAGATCTCAAAAGCTGAGCAAGGTTGGACCTGGTTAGTACCTGGATGGGAGACCGCCTGGGAACACCAGGTGCTATAGGCTTGGGAGAAGGACCTGGCAGCCCACTTCCAAAAAACAATCAGCCATTATAAACCCTATGAATAGCAGAGAAGCACTAATAGAGTGCCAGGCATGGCACCCTGTCTGGGGGTGTTTTGTCTGTTGTACATAGGGTCACTAGGAGTCAGACCTGACTTGACAGCACTGAACAACAACAGCAACAATTTTGGGGGGGAGAAAATTTAAGTTTTAAATCCTTAATGTTAGTGGAAATAGGATAATGAATCCCAAGGTCATTCTCATCCCTTCTGATCCCATCCATGCTCCCAATCCTACACTCCTTCCAGATTGTTAGGGAATAAATTTTAGACACCATTTCCTTTCCTCTGTAAACGTTTCAGTTTGTAAGTTTCTTTGTTTCTAACATCTTAATATCATATCCCACCTAAAAAATAACACTGATTTCTTATATCCTAGAACTATCTCATCCAAGTCAGTTTGTTCAACCCGGGATCTTGCTTTTAGTTGCCATGTCCCATGGTCTGAATGGGACCTTCAAATTTGATGTGTTGAAAGACAAAATAATACTTCTATATAATACTTTTATAATACTTTTTAATATTTCAATATGACAGTATTAAAAAGAGGGACTTTAGGAAGTGAGTCAGTCATTAGGACAGAGCCCTGGTGAATGGGATTAGCAGGGCTGGAGGGAACTAGTCATTGTCTCTTTGCCCTTCCACTTTCAGCCCGTGAGGGCCCAGGGCTTCTCCTGTTGGTGCTTTGATCATGGACTTCCCGGCCTCCAGAACTGCAAAAAAAGTAATTTCTATTGTTTATAAATTGCCCACCCTCAGATATTTTGTTATAGTAGGACAAATGAACTAAGACAATATTTCTATTTTTACCCTTGTAATCTATTTGTGGGGGCTGGGGTTTAGTTCAGTTGGCAGAGCCCTGCTGGGCACGCTCTGAGGTCCTGAGTTCGATCCCCAGCACCACAAAAGCAGGAAAAGGACCTGGCACCCCACTCCTGAAACAATCTCGAAACCTGATGAATAGCAGAGAAGTACTGACATAGTGCCAGGCATGACACAGTGTTGGAGAATGTTTCATTCTGTTGTATGTGGGGTCACTGTGAGTCGCACCCGACTTGATGGCACCTAACAAAAAAACAAATCTATTTGTGGAAGAAACTAGGACATTTTCCCTGTATGGTCTTTTGCATTTTTTTCCAGTTGCATTTTTATAATGTTATCTATAGTGTTTTTCTAGCCCCTGTGTTTCCTACAAACTCGTAGTTACACCAAGAGTTTGTGGACAGTCCAAAGAAAAACCGTACTGAGTATATTTCTGTCAGTAAATGTGAATTTCTCTTAAAGAAGCCTTGAAAAAGGATTAGAATTGATTGAAGACATCCGGAGAGTAGGGACAGGAGTCGACAGACCTTCTGTGTTACTGACCCACAGGGTGAGCAGTTTGGAGTGGGTCACAGGGTTTTTTCTGTTAAGTGGGAAGTGGAATAGGGAGATAGATAGGGTCTCATGGCTTCCCGTGGGGGTGTCTGGAATCCATTAGGTATTAAGGCCCCAGAGTGGCCTCGCTGGCTGGCAGATGAGCTCATCCCAGTCTCTCCAATTCAGGAATCGAAGGCAACTGATCTACCTGGTACAGGAGGCCACGGCTGTCTGCACAGCCCCTGTGGACCCTGGAGCAGGAGGCCCCAGGTAGGCCCTGGGAAGCTGACCTGGTGTGCAGATTTCCCAGTGGGTTTTCGATCCACCTACCCCTGATCACATTTCCTGGAACATCTGCGCTCAGGGTCTCCTAAGAATGCTGGCTCCTGTCTTCCAGATCACTAGAGATGGTGGCAGATGGCCCAGCACAAGTCACCGCTCCTAGGAATAGTTATAACAATTTCCTCTCTTTCCTTCTTCCTTCCGTTTCCTCCTTTATTCTCTCCTCCCTTCCCCCCATCTCATGTAGTTTTCTCTTTCCCTCCTTAACAATCAGTTTAGTCATTTTTCAGTGCACTAGGGGGAGCTGCTACTTAATAAAACCTGCAGAGCCACGTCTGGCCTTAGGAAGAGTCACCCACTGATTTCTGCCCTGTAGGGAAGGATTGTGGCTGGAGTTTAGCTCATTTGATAGAAAGCTGTTCTGCACTCTCTTTTTTTTGGAGGCCCTGGGTTTGATTCCCAGCACTGCAAAAACGGGAGAAGGACCTGGCATCCCACTCCCAAAACAATCCTGAAACAATCAGCCATTGAATACCCTAGGAATAGCAGAGAAGCACTGACATAGTGCCAGGCCCGGCAGTGTTGGGGAGTGTTTCATGTGTTGTACATAGCGTCACTAGGAGTCAGACCTTCCTGACTCGACGGCACCAAACAACAAGGAAGGATTGGCTGACAGCACAGTTGCACAAAGTAGGGCCCATCTGTATCTAACTGACCTTATTACCCAGAAAACCACAAACCAAAGGGGTTGGGAGACCTGGGTTTGAGTCCTGCCCTGCCATACCAGCTGTGGAAGAACGCTTTTCCTCCCTGGCCCACTGCAGGAACCAGTGTGGCCTGAGGCAGTTTGTCCAGCCATCAGACACATGGTTTTAAATAAATCCCAATGCTGCTGGGTGAATTTGGGCAGGCCAACCTCTCTGAGTGCCCCTCAGGAGTGCACCAAGGCAGAGCCCCTACATCACTCTTAGCACAGAGGCCAGGGCACAATAAGCACTCAACAGCACTATGTTTGAGATAAGGCTGGCCAGGATAACTGCTGTCCTCTCCAGTCAAGTCAAGAGCCTGGGAAGTGCTTGTCTGCTGGTGTTAACAGCCCACGAGGTATTCACAGCCTGGCGATGTCATTCTGCAAGGGGTTGGTACCATGTTTTCCCAATAAAGGAACCTCTGCTGGTCTCTAAGTGGCAGAGACCCACTGGCCCCCTGCAAGGTGGCCCTAATGTCCTGCTAGCCGCAGGACTACCTCAGCCCACTCCACAGGCGTCCCCATGGGGACCTCCCAGGATGGCTTGGCCGGTCCACACAGGTCCCCAGCCTGGCCCCTCAGCAATGGAAGGAGGAAGTGAGCTGACTCACGTGGCCCGACATGGTTTCCAAGTCAATGTCCCAACCCTAAACATCTGGGGGACACATGGTGGCTGCTGGCAGCTGGCAGGGCCTACAGGTGGGACTCTCGTGCGCTCCCGGGAGTGAAGGGGATACGCAAGGCAGGAAAGAGCAGAAAGGAGAGCAAGCCGCCTGGAGCTGGCACTGCCTGCGAGCAATCCCAGGGGACCCGGCCAGTGTGGCTGTGGCCGGCAATTCCACCTGGGTCTCAGCAAATGGGCTCTGGGCGTTTTTGCTGATGTGGGAGGAAATGGCACTCGGGTCAACCGTCCAGAAGGCGGTTTCTCTCCTCTGGTCGCCGATGTGGCTGGAACCTGCTGAGCCCTCTGTCATCCCCGCGGCCCAGGCCTGAGGCACCGTGGGAGGAGAGGCCCTGGCCTTCTGCCTGGTGAGACTTCCTGTCAGCCCTGAACAGCTTACTGGCAGGGGCGGGGGCTCCCCAGAGCTGTGGCCCTTTGTGGGGTTGACTCAGAAAAGAGGGCAGGGAAGATGCTTGTCTCTGGAAGACAAGAATGTAAATTTTACCATCAGACGAGGTTAAAGATATGAAAAGTTTAGAGAAAATGAAGGAAGCCAGGAGTGGTGGCGCATGCCTGTAATCCCAGCAGCTTGGGAGGTGGAGGAAGGAGGATCGCAAGTTCGAGACCAGAGGTAGTCTGTGTAATTTAGCGAGACCCTGTCTCAAAAAGTAAAAAAATGGGCTGGGGGTGCAGCTCAGTGGTCCAGCACTTGCAGAGCATGCAAGTGCGAGGCCCTGGGCTCAACCCCCAGTACTGCAAAAAAAAAAAAGAAAGAAAGAAAAGAAAGAAAGAAAAAATGAAGGAAAAGTTTAGAGGCCTGGGAGACAGGACGGAAGGATATAGTAAAGGAGGAAAGATTCTACTGGGAAGGTTAATGGCTGAGAAATTTTCATCTTGGGGAAAAGATATAATTTCTTGAATTGAAGACACACAAGCAATCTTGAGTAGTATAGAAACAGAGCAGGGTGTGGTGGTGTGTGCCTGTAATGCCAGTACTCAGGAGGCAGAGGCTGAAGGATTATGAGTTTGAAGGTAAGACTTTGTCTCTAAATAAATAAACAGAAGAAGAAAAAAAGGAATAAATTATCCCACAATCAGACATGTTTTGTTTTGTTTTTGTTTTTTTGCGGTACTGGGGGTTGAACCCAGTGCCTTGCGCTTGCATGCTCTGCAAGTGCTGGACCACTGAGCTGCACCCCCAGCCCATTTTTTTACTTTTTGAGACAGGGTCTCACTAAATTACACAGACTGCCTCTGGTCTCGAAGTTGCGATCCTCTTGCCTCCACCTCCAGAGCCTCTGGGATTACAGGTGCCCGGCTCAATCAGACATGTTATAGAGCAACTTCATAAACATGGAGTAGAAGGGATGTTACAAGGTTAGAGAGAAAGGACAAGTTGTCTACAAAGGAAAATAGACCCTCGGCCACAGCAATAGACAATGGAATAATATTTTATGTTGTTGTTGTTGTTACGTGCCGTCGAGTCGGTATCCGACTCATAGCGACCCTCTGCACAACAGGGGAAACACTATTGTCAGTGCTTCTCTGCTGTTCATAGGGTTTTCAATGGCAGATTGATTTTTGGGAGGGGGTTGCCAGGTCCTTCTCCCAAGCCTACAGCTTCTGGTGTTCCCAGGCGGTCTCCCCTCCAGGTACTAACCAGGCCTGACCCTGCTTAACTTTGCGATCTGACGAGATCGGATGCCACAGGGCTACAGCTGCAGGCAATATTTTATAATACTATAAATATAATATTTAATGATATTTTGAAGTTCTGGAGAAAGTACTTACCATCTAGCACATGTACTGATTCAAGAACGAGGGAGATACAATGTCACTGACCCATCGTAAAGGGCTGCTAAAGATGAACTGCAGGGAAAAGAAAGCCAGGCCAAGAGGAAGGAGTGAGTTAGTTGAAAGAATCTTTGTATGTGTGTGTGTGTGTGTGTGTGTGTGTGTGTGTGTGTGTGGTGCTGGGGATCGAACCTAGTGTCTCTGTGCATGCTAAGGAAGCCCTCTACTAACTGAGCTAAACTCTCAGCTTTTGAAGGAATCTTGACCAAATAAATTGGTAAACATGGATAAGTTTAAATGAATCTTCATTCACTAGAGGAAATAAAGATCACAAAATGATTAATTTGAGGAAGCTTAAACAGAAATACTGACCAACAGTAACATATCAGATGAGAGGACAGACTTGGAGGTGGAATTTGGAGTGTGGTGGCGCATGCCTGTAATCCCAGCACTTGGGAGTCTGAGGTAGAACAATGGTGAGTTTAAACCCAACCTGGACTACATTGGAAGACATTGTCTCAGGAAAAAAAAAAAAGAAAAAAAGAAATAAAGAAAAGAAAAGAAAAAAGAAAAGTAAAACAATTTAAGGTTTTTGTGTCATTTAGGATGAAATAGAGATCCTAATTACTCTTAGGCTTTATTAAATTAAATGGGCTAAAATTTTAAAGATAACCACCAAAGAAGAGAATTAGATCTCTTCATACCAATGGGGAATAAAGAAAAGCTGATTAGTCCAAGACAAGACATTAAGAAGGAAAAAAAGCAATGGGCAGGTAAGCAGAAAACCTAAAGTTTGAGAATCTAAACCATCACCAATCACCATAAAGGTAAGTGAACTAAATTTGCCATTTAAAAGGAAAGGATTGTCAGATTGGGCTTTAGAAAAATCCAGTGTCTGCTGATAATATGAACCTGAGCTTTTCCCAATCACACAGACTCAGACCCTGGCCCCCAAATATTTGACATTTTTCATATTTAAAAAAAACATTTAAAGTACTTTCCCCAATTTCAGCACTCAGACTATTCTTACTGTAGAGATGAGGAAACCAAGCCTAAAACAAATTACATGACACACCAGTTTCTTCAGTTGGTAGGTGGTAGGGCCAGCCTTCCAGCCCAGGTCTCTTCACTCTTAAGTTTAGTGCTTTTGAAAACCCTATATCTATGCCTGGGCTGGGATTTAGCTCAGTTGGTAGAGTGCTGCGCTGCAGTCTCTGAGGTCCTGAGTTCAATTCCCAGCACTGCCAAAATGGGAGAAGGACCTGGCAATCCACTCCCAAGGCAACCCCGAAACAGTCAGCCATTGAAAATCCTATGAGGGTCGCTATGAGTTGGATACCGACTTGATGGCACCTAACAACAACAACAACATATCTATGCCTTCTCCCTGATTTGTCCCTGTTCAAGTGACCCCATACGGTTCCTTATAGCTACAAATCACCCATAAGAGTTGGCTTCAGGGATAGAGACCTGTTCTGGCTATTTATTTGTTTAATCCCATGCACCAGTGCAGCATTGCCTTATTTATCATCATTTTATATTTGTGTATTAAGTAAAGCTCATTTATCTTTCTGACTTAAAAAAAACTATTGGTAATTTTATTTTCTGATATTAACTTTAACATAATTATGCCCAAATTTTAGAATGCAGAATTTCAATGGTATTTTATTTGATTTATTCAATATTTGCATTTTCTCTTATTTCCCTCAGTCAGCATTTTTAAATCACACATCTGTTCTGCATAGATTCTGCCTTATCTTTCTACAGAGATCCCTCTCCAACAGAGATTCACTAAATCTTGTAAGTTATACCATCTTTAGATAATATTACTGTGTGTGCGCCTTTCTAAGAGTTATTATCTTATTGTTTTCTGTCATTTTGCATTGGCCAGAACCTCTAAGACATTATCAAATAATGATAGTGATTGTGGTATAACTTGTGAGTTGCTTACCTTCACCTCCATCCTCCTTTCCTATGTAATTACAAAACTCTAATTTTTCTCTGGGCTGGGATTTAGCACAGTTGGTAGAGTGCTACGCTGCAGTCTCTGAGGTCCCGAGTTCGATTCCCAGCACCGCAAAAATGGGAGAAGGGCCTGGCAATCCACTCCCAAGGCAATCCCGAAACAGTCAGCCATTGAAAACCCTGTGAGGGTCGCTATGAGTCGGATACCGACTCAACGGCACCTAACAACAACAACAACAATTTTTCTCTAGGGCTGGGATTTAGCTCAGTTGGTAGAGCACTGCGCTGCAGTCTCTGAGGTCCTGAGTTCAATTCCCAGCACCGCAAAAATGGGAGAAGGGCCTGGCAACCCACTCCCAAGGCAATCCCGAAACAGTCAGCCATTGAAAACCCTGTGAGGGTTGCTATGAGTCGGATACCGACTCAACGACACCTAACAACAACAACAATAATTTTTCTCTGGCTGGGATTTAGCTCAGTTGGTAGAGCACTGCTCTGCAGTCTCTGAGGTCCCGAGTTCGATTCCCAGCACTGCAAAAACGGAAGAAGGATGTGGGAATCCACTCCTGAGGCAATCCCAAAACAATCTGCCATTGAAAACCCTATGAGGGTCGCTTTGAGTCGGACACGACTCGACAGCACTTAACAACAACAACAACAATTTTCTCCGAGTCTGCTGCTGCTCAGCATTCTTTGCAGCTACGTGGGCCTATATGTCTAAATTCTGGTCAATGAGATGTAAGTGGAAGTGTTATGTGGGACTTCAGGCAGGTTTCTCTCTTCTGCAACCGTCCTCCTGCTGCTGAATGGAACTACTGACACGGTAGCTGGAATTCCAGCTGTCATCTTAGACCATATGATAAACAGAATAATGATACTTGCAAGGATCTACAGGTCTGTATTGGTTAACTGTCATCATTGTAGCAGAAAAACTAATCCAAACAAATTTATAGAGGAAAATGCTTATTAAAAGCTCACAGTTAGAGATTAGTCTATGATGGTGGCAGGGCAGACATGGCAATGGCAGATGGTAGGGTCTGAGGCTGATGACCTCATGGCATCACTGGGCAGAAGGCAGAGAGAGTTTACCAGAACTATGTTGTTGTTGTTGTTGTTGTTAGGTACCGTCGTCGGTATCCGATTCAGAGCGACCCTCATAGGGTTTTCAATGGCTGGCTGTTTAGGGATTGCCTTGGGAGTGGGATAAAACTCCTAGGCTCCCTCCCAGGGATGCACTTCCACAGAACTAGATTCCACCTTCCAAAATTTCCATAACCCCCATAAACATCACCAGCTAGGGACCTACCATTAAAAAACATGACACTCAGGAGACATTTTATATTCAAGCCATGACAATATCCTAATCTTCAGAACCTATGTTATATTTCTTATATGAAAAAACTTTGAAGATGTGATTAAGTTAAAGAACTTAATATAGAAGGATTATCTGCATTATCACAATGGGTGCTCACAAGGGTCCTCATAAGGGACCAAATAAGGCAGGAGAGTCAGAGTCCAAAGCAATGTGGAAATAGAAGTTAGGATGATGAAGCCAGGAGCCAAGGAATACAGACAGCCTCTAGCAGCTGGAAAGGGCAAGGAAATGGGTTGTCCCCTAGAGCCTCCAGAAGAAATACAACTCAGCTAACACTTTGATTTGTAACTCAGTGAGAACTCATGCAGTTCTGACCTCCAAAACTGTAAGATGATAGATTTGTGCTCATTTAAATGAAGAAGTTTATAGTACTTTGTTACAGCAGCAAATAGGAAGATAATACAGACCTAAGGATGGAACCCAAACACTAGGACAGTGAAAATACAGAAAAAAAATTTTGTTGTTGTTTCCTAGTAAGAATGGAGTTGCCTTGGATTTTTCTACTTCTGGACTTTTTTTTTTTTTTTTTTTTTTTTTTTTTTTTTTTTTTTTTTTTTTTTTTGCCTATGAGAAAATGCCCTATCTTTAAATGTAAAGCATATTTTTATAGGTGTTTGACAATTCATAAATCTAATACAAATAAACTAATAAAGAGCACTTTATTTTATTCTTGATTTTAAGGGCATTCCTCTACTTTTCCACTATCAATGGTAATGGAAGCATATAATCTGAGACACTTCCTCTTTATTATGTTAAGGCAATCTCCTTATATTTTTAATTTTTATGGTTTTTAAAATAAATATAACTTTATTGAGTAAAAATAGTAGTTGGATTATCTCTTGATATAGTTGTATGGTTTTTCCTTGTATGAATTTATATAATATTTCATACAGTTTATTAGTAGATTTCCATTCTTGGGATAAATTCCATTTGGTTATGTCATATTATTCTTTTAGTATACACTTGAATCCTAACTACCGAGAATCAGACATAAACATGCCAGAGGCCTTGTCTGAAAATAAAATGAAGAAAGGAAGGAAGGAAGGAGAAGAAAGAAAGAAAGAAAGAAAGAAAGAAAGAAAGAAAAAAGAGAGAGAGGAAGAAAGAAAGAAAGAAGGAAGGAAGGATATCAGTCTAGGCATGGTGGTGCACACCTGTAATCCAGCAAGTGGGGAGCTGGAGGCAGGAGGATCACAAGTTCTAGGCCAGAGGCAGCCTTTGTAATTTAGCAAGCCCCTGTCTCAAGATAAAAAATTTAAAAATGGGCTGAGGGTGCAGCCCAGTGGTAGAGTACTTGCAAGGTAAGTGCGAGGCCCTGGGTTGAACTCTCAAGCACCACACACAAACATGAAACTGTCTATATTCCTTGTGGGACAAGGATGTGGCTATCAATCTACTTAGGGCTGATATTTCTGAAGTGTAAACAGTTGGGATTGGAAACCTGAGTTTGGGGATGAGCTTTACCACTTCCCAGCTGTCTGCTTTTTTCCTTCCTTTCTTCCCTCCTTTCCTTCCTCTCTCTCTCTCTCTCTCTCTCTCTCTCTCTCTCTCTCTCTCTTTCTCTTTCTTTCTTTTTCTTTCTTTCTTTCACCTACTCCAGGAGTGCTTGTTGACACCAATAAACACCAAACACTGGACTGAGCCTGGAACATACAATGGTGGACAAAACACCCCCTGCCCTGAAGGCCCCACCTTCTCCAGGAGGAGAGAGACCACAAACAGGCAAAGAAATAAGGACGTAAAACACAGTTACTTTTAAGGAAGTAACAGGGTTGGGGGACCCACAGAAAAGGAGGCTTTCCCTGGGTATGTGGGTGTGGTGACTTCTGCCGCACACTGTGCCCTGCCAGGTGCCCTCGGGGCCCCATTAGCCTCAGGTCCTATATGTCCACCTCCTGCCTGATGCCCTTTCTTCTTGGGGCTTGTGCTGTGGTCCAGATCAGGTGAGTGTGTCCCGCAAAGATTCATGTGTGGGAAGCATGGGCCCAGTGCGGCAATGATCAGGTGGCAGAATCATTAAGAAGTGGAGCCTAGTGGTCATGGGGAGCCACCCTCAGAAGGGATTAGTGTAAAGCCTGGCGATGTGGCACACGCCTGTAATCCCAGCAGTTTGGGAGGCAGAGGCAGGAGGATCGCAAGTTTGAGACCAGAGGCAGTCTGAGTAACTTAGTGAGACATTGTCTCAAAAAGTGAAAAAATGGGCTGAGGGTGCAGCTCAGTGGTCCAGCACTTGCACAGCATGCAAGCGCGAGGCCCTGGGTTCAACCCCTAGTACCACAAAAAAAAAAAAAAGAAGAAGAAGAAGAAGGGATTAGTGTAGTTCTCTGGGGACACTGGTTAGTTCCCTCCAGAGTAGATTGGTATAAGGAGTGAGCCAGGCCCCTGAGTCTCTGTTCGGTCTCGCCCTGTGATTTCTTTGGCGCTTCCTCCTGCGAGTGTGATCCCATCCTCTATGAGGCCCTCCCCAAAGCCCACACCTACAGGCAAGACTGTGAGTCCAATAAGCCTCTTTCCTTTGTACATTATCCAGCCTCAAGCAGCTTGTTATAGCAACAGAAATCGCTAACACACTTTGACTGGGAGGCAGAGACAATCTGAGATATAATTTGCTCTTTGGAGCTCCTCATGGGATCAGGCTGAGTCTGGGACGTTGGCTGAGATCACGCACTTGTTTCACTTCTCCCCTTTGCCTGACCCACGTCTCTCACACCCTTCTGGATATCTCTTATCTGCCCAGCACTTCCTAGTAAATCACTCATCTGGGAACTCCTGTCTCAGGGTTTGGTTTGGGTGAACCTGACCTAAGATGACCTCTGTGAAGGAGGGAGTTTGAAGCCAGGTCCTAAATTGTGAGAAATAGCCAATCATAGGGTGTGGGTGAGGGGCTGTATTTAGGGGAAGAGTGTGGAAATTGAGATCCAGGCAGAGGGAACCACGTGTGAAAAGGCCCTTGGTAGGAAGAGCCTTGTGAAATTTGAGGCTCGAGAGTGTATTTTACGCAGGAAATAGTGAGTGGGCTGTTGTGTGGCAGGGAAAATAGGTCAAGGTTGAAGAGTGAAGGGCTTTGAAGGCTACAGCAACGTGCTTAGATTTTATCCTGCAGGTAGCCAGGTTTCCAAGGATTCTGAGCAGAGAGGAGGGAGGCAGAACACAGCAATAGCACTGGTGGTTTTCTAGGAAAAATCGGATGGAAAGACAGTCCTGGTGTCTCCCTGGTCCCTTTATACCCTTCCCCAAGGCTTCTGGGAAGGGCTCCCAAGCAGCAGTGGGTGATGGGAGCCACTGGGGGTTTTTTGCAAGGGAGTGGTTTGGCCAGATCAACTCTGTAGAAAGATCCTTCAGGCAGGAATGCAACAGCAAGTAGACAACGTCAAGATTGGGGACAGAAAGATCATAGGAGGTGGGATGGTCTGAACTTGGTAGCCATTGGTAGAGAGGGAAGCTGTTAGGTGCTATTGTTGTTGTTAGATGCTGTCAAGTCAGGTCTGTCTCATAGCGACCCCATGTACAACAGAATGAAATGCCCCCCGACATTGTGCCATGCTGAGCACTATGTCAGTGCTTCTCTGCTATTCATAAGATTTTCAATGGCTGGTTGTTTCAGGAGTGGGCTGCCAGATCCTTCTCCCATTTTTGTAGTGCTGGGGATCGAACTCAGGGCTTCAGAGAACACAGAGCAGCATTCTACCAACTGAGCTATAAAACTCTGGAGGTTGGTCTTCCCATGGAAGAATGTTTTTGTCAGGTGCCATGGAGTCGGTATCTGACTCATAGAGACCCTGTGTATAGCAAGCAAAACACTAACTGTCAGTGCTTCTCTGCTGTTCATAGGGTTTTCAATAGCAAATTGATTTTTAGGAGTGGGTTTCCGGGTCCATCTCCCAAGCCTACAGCACCTGGTGTTCCCAGGCATTCTCCCATCCAAGTACAGGCCGGACCCTGCTTAGCTTCCAAGATCTGACGGGATCACATGCCACAGGGCTATGGCTGCAGGCTATGGAAAGAATATGAATGCCAAAACTATCGTGTGAAGATATGACCCACATTACAAGCAACAGGAAGCAATAAGACATTCAGCAATAAGACATTCTTGGATGGGATCTCTGGCCAGGAGGGTCACCTTTTCAAATGGAAGTTTCAGCGTGGATGGGTTGAAGGGGTACCCATGCCCACAGTGGGGGGATGTAGGAGACACACAAGCCCATCCTCAAGATGAACGGGCCAAGCCAGTAAGACATGCTGGGATTCGCCTCATCCCACACACCAAGCTGCCCAGAGCCTGGAAGTCGTGCCTTTGGAAAAGGAGAGCTTTCCAGGTAAGCAGAGGCCTGAGCTGCCCATCGCAGTCAAAGGCGTTACGTGATTTCTGACTGGCTGCAGCCTGATTGAATTTGCCGCTTACCAAATTGTTCTCTATTGCCTTGATCAGCAGCAATGACAGGGAGATAAAGGGGCTAATGGGAGAAGCGAGGCTGGCCTGCGTGACTAATGAATTCACTGCTCCCTCCCCTGCGCTGCCTCCTGCCAGCTGGTACCCAGCGTACTTGCCTGTCCCCTCTCCTGCCTGCCTGCCTGTTCCCTGGCCTGAGGGCATTCATGCCATGGAGCTCAAGACCCCATGAGGACGGGCAGCAAGGTCTCCTCACCACAGGAAGCTGTAGCCCTCATGCCCTCCCCTGAGTGTCTTGGGCATTTACTCTTCTGGCTACCAAACCCTTGACCCCTGCCCTTGTGGAGCCAATATCCTCATATGGGACACCAGTGCATAACAGGTGAGTTCTGAAGTGTGGCAGCTGGGTTAGGAAGGATTAGGAAGAGCCAGTAGGAGGCTAGGACAACAGCAGATGGAAAGTTCAAAGATAAGAGCTGGTGGGGGAGGAGCATGAATCAGGCGGGTAGTCACTGAGGTGGCCAGAGGCAGTGGATTCTGAATCTTTTTTTTTTTTTTTTTTTTGGTAGTGCTGATTGGCTGAGCCCAGGACCTTGCCCATACCTTGCAAGTGCCACTGAGCTACACCCCCAGCCCAGTTTCTTTTTCTTTTTTACCTTGAAACAGTATTTGGCTAAGTTATACAGGCCGCGTCTGGCCTCAAACTGGCGATTCTCCTGCTTCCGTGTCACAAGTCACTGGTGACGTGTGTCACCGTGCCCAGCAATTCTGAATTCTGATATGGAGGGGTTGGATGTGGATGAGAGTGGAATATGTCAGGATGGCTGAAGATCCCCTGGCCAAGGTGGGCGCTGAGTCCTCAGGTGGGGAGGGTGGCAAGAGGGTCCCATTCTGGAGGAAGGTAAGGGATCTCATGAAACTATGGAGGCTCTCAGAGGCATCCTCACAGGGGGAGAAGGTGTCTAAGGTGCGAGGCTGAGAGATAAGGAAGGGTCAGCAATGGAGACTGAGAAGAGGCCATGTGGGGTAGGAAGAAAACCAGGAGCGGAGGGTTCCTGGAAGCCAAGAGAAGAATGTGTTCCCATGAAAGGGCCAAAGTGGCCAAATGTCAAGTGAACTGGTGACTGAGATCTTCCTCTAAACTCAGCAATGTGGAGGTCTTTGGTGACATCATCCAACACAGTTTTGACAGAGGCATTGTGGGGCATCGCCCTGCCACTGGACTCCTCCGGCCATGAATGGGAACCGGCGGCCAAAGACCCATCTTCTGGTGAGGGGGAGCCAGGCACCCAGGAGCCGTGCCACCCGGGAAGGAGGCTTATGCCCACGGCTGCTCTGAGAAGCCTTGAGAAAGGCAGGCTCAGAGGCTTCTGCCCATGGCAGCTCCTTGCTTTTCTTCCCAAAGAATACGCCGACTCCCAATGCTCTTCTCTAACAGCTCTTTATTTCTTCTTTGTCTGTCCGGTGGATGGAATGGACCCAGACTGCTCCATGTACCGTCCTTACATACTCTTCTGGGGCTCGCCGGGGACCAATCAGAGGCAGTCACCCTATACGGGTTTTGGCCAATCAGAGGGGATATTCAAATTTGGTTTTGTAGAAGCAGCCAATCAGGGGTGGTTCCAGAACGGTCCAATCAGGAGCCGTTCTGGGGTTTGGAAACAGCCAATCGGTGTCGAAAGGGCTGAGGCAAGGGAATAGATGGCAGCGCCATCTTGAGGAGCTCGAGGACCCTGAGTTCCCTGATGTAGGGCAACGGTGACTGCCTGGGGAACAAGCCTCAGTCCTCCAAGGGGCCTAGATAGGACCTGGGGCAAACTGCCTCTCTAGGCAGTGCCCTACAAGGCATGAAAGGCTGATTGGAGTGGGTACAGGACAGGGGAGGAAGAGAAAGGATGGAGACCCATGGAGTGGATGGTGCTTCTGAGGAGCTTGGCTAAGAAGAGGGAGTGTGGGACCAAAGAGTGGTTGGTTTCTGGTTTTAAGATAGGAGAAATTTCCCTATGTACTTGTAGACTGAAGAGAACAACGTAATCCACCTATTGATCCATCCAGCCACCCACCCATCCTTCCTTCCTTCTACCTACTTATATGTTGTTGTTAGGTGCTGTCAAGTCCTATCTGACTCACAGTGACCCTCATAGGGTTTTCAATTGCTGATTGTTTTGGGATTGCCTCGGGAGTGGATTTCCAAGTCCTTCTCCCATTTTTTGCGGTGCTGAGAATTGAACCTGGGACCTCAGAGACTGCAGCACAGTGCTCTACCAACTGAGCTAAATCCCAGCACCTACGTATATATCCATCCATTATCCACCCATCCTTCTACCCATCCACGCACCCACCTGTCCCACCAGCACATCCAGAGTGTTTAGCTCTGAGCTGGGAGCAGGGATAACCTGTCTGTCTGCAGAGCTCACAGGCTGCATGGGACACAGCCAAGCCAACATCAGTAAAACAATGAGTGCCATGGTTGAGGAATGCACAAAGGATTATGGGAGCACAGAGGCTGGAGTGCCCAGGGAGATTAGGAAGGCTTCACAGGGGAGGCTGCCCTTTGAGCTGCGCCTTGAAGAAGAGCCTGTCCTACAGTGGGCTTGTGAAGACAGGACCCTCATGACAATGCAAAGATGCATGACATGGGGAGGGGCTGGGCGAGAGGCAGATATCAGGGCTTCGCATCCCTTCCTCACAGCCACAGGGAAGCTTTGGGCAAGAGAGTACTGTGATCACGTGTGTCTTGAAGGCAGCTGGGGTCAGGCTCAGGTGTGGAGAGGAGGCCGTGGTCAGGGTCCCAGTGGGGAACGCAGCACGGAAGGGAGGAGCAAGCCTGGGCCAACACTAGCCTGGAGAGGGGATTAGGAGGAGCCCATGCTGGAGGGTGGGTGGGCGACCATGGGTCCCTTGGCTGCCTCCCTCGCCCATACCTTGCAAGTGCCACTGAGCTACACCCCTAGCCCAATTTCTTTTATTTTTTACCTTGAGACAGTATTTGGCTAAATTATGCAGGCTGCATCTGGCCTCAAACTTGTGATTCTCCTGCCTCCGTGTCACAAGTCACTGGTGACATGCTCCACCGTGCCCAGTGATTCTGAATACATTTTAAAGGTAAAGTCAACGGGATACGGAGGGGTTGGATGTGGATGAGAGTGGAAGATGTGGGCCCAGCTGGCCTCAGCCCCATGTCCCTGCCCTGGCTGTCTCTCTCTCTCAGTGAACTGGTTCGATCTTCCCCTCTTCCAAGGTCCTAGAAGGCATGGGGGCCCAGCCTCCACCACAGCAGAAGCTCCCTCTTCAGTACCCTCAGCCTAGATAGACCCTCCGGGCTCCAGCTCCTGGAGAAAGGGACCAGCTGGGGGGCTCTAGCTGCCCTGAGCTGAAGTCTCAGCCACCCTTCCTCCTCCTCTTGTCCTGCTAAGCCCAGCCTGGCTCTCGCTGCCTGCCATGCTCTGAATGTCTGTGTCCCCCCAAAGCCACTGATTCACCAGAGTGATGATGTTAGAAGGCGGGGAGATTTGGGAGCGGATCAGGTCACTCAGGTCACCAGGGTGGATGAATGGGATTATAAAAGAAGCCCTAGAGAGCTGCCTTGTGCCTTCTACCCCATGAGGAGAGAAAGCACCTCAATGAACCAGGAAGTAGGGACTCCCAGGACATCAAGTCAGCCAGCACCTCCATCTGGGACTTCCCAGCTCCAGAACTGAATGAAATAAATATGTGGTTGTTTATAAGCCTCCCAGCCTCCGGTATTTTATTCTAGCAGCACCAGTGGACTAAGACCCTGGCCACACAGTCTCGACCCATAACCGGCCCTTGAAGGACCGTTTCCTTAGTGAGCTCTGTTCTGGAAGATCAAACAGGTTAATGTTTGCTTATATTTTATTTTATTTTATTTTATTTTCTGTGGTACTGGGGGTTGAACACAGGGCCTCGCACTTGCATGCTCTGCTAGTGCTGGACCACTGAGCTGCATCCTCAGCCCTTTTTTTTTTTTTTTTTTACTTTTTGAGACAGGGTCTTGTTAAGTTATGCAGACTGCCTCTGGTCTCAAACTTGAGATCCTCCTGCTTCCACCTCAAGCCGCTGGGATTACAGGCGTGTGCCACCACGCCCGCCCGGCTCCGTTATGTTATTTTTTGAGTTGGATTATAAACACTGAAAATTGAAATGATCAAAGTTCACTGCAGGAAAAGTTTCTATCTTAAGCAGAACTGGAACCCAAGGACATATAGGAAAATATTACCAAGTAAATGATAGAGAAGTCTTTGATGGGGAGGGTGGGATGGGGGGAAGCGTACAAGAGGGTAAGGGGGAACCTATATGAATAACGTACATCAAAATGCATATATGGAAATGTCACAATGCAAAGCATGTCAGAATGAATCACATTAAGGTGTACATTAAAATTTTCCAATAAAAAAGGAAAAAGTAAAGAAAATTGAAATGATGTGTAATCTCATTCCCCAGTGAAGATCGTATTTTGCTGTGTGTCCTTCCAGAATGCTTGCATTAACAGGCACACCCACACCTTTCTGTTACTGTGAATAGTAATAGGCACACACGCCACATATTGTTCTATAACTCGCTCATTATCTTTCTCGTACCTTGAGAGAATGCTTCCTGGCAGTATAGCTAGGTCTCCACCGTCACTCTTATTCCCTGCAGACTACTCTGTCATAAGAAAGAGCCTTAATTTAATCACATATCCCGAAACACTTTTCAGTTCTTCCCCCCCTGAACTTTTCCTATTATAACTGTTGCTCTGTGTATATAACTTCTTCATAAATCTCTGAGCCATAAAATTGGACCGCTTCAACTTGGGGGTTCATATGGCTTTCTGGCTCATGTCATAAAGGAAATTGATTTTTTATTTTCAAAGTCAATGGCAATTAAATGAACAACGGTTGCCAAGCAACCTGTAAGGTGGACACTGGGTGGAGGCCAGAGCAAACAGAAGCCTCCCTCTACATCCGGAACCCAGGCCCTTTGCTCTCCGGCTGCTGCTTTGAGGTAATGAGCGCCCCTGCCCACACGTGGTTGGCCACAGACAACAGGCCAGCTTCAGCTTCCCCTGGCCAGCCTCCTGCCCTCGCCACCCAGGAAACAGAAGACAAGGACTCGGTCATTCAAGGCACCACTTCCCACGGGACTTGGGGGGCCCAATAGCTATGTCGGGGTGGGTTGCAGAGCTGTGTGTAATAATCTGTATCTGGGTGGGACTGAATCTCACACCCATCCTCAGGATAGGTTGAGGAGTTTGGGGGGCCGTCCTGTGGCTGTCAGTGTATTTATTGTTTCTTTTCTGCCTCAGATTACATGATGGGTGGTGTCCAGTCTTGTCCATGATAGGATACCAAAAGGATAGGGATGAGGTGTGGGGGCAAGAGGAGTCTGAGAAAGACCCCTCACCCCTGCCGCTGGGACGCAGGTGGCCCCAGGAGCAACCCGACAGGACTGTCAGCATGCCAGGAGGAACAGAAGTCAGTCTGTGCCCTAGCACCTCTCCCTCCACCCATTGGAAGGACAAGGCCTAGGCGGCCATCAGAAGAAGAGACTGAGGCCCTACATGGGCCCGGGGGGGGGGGGGCATGGGGAAGAGGACAGGGAGCCAAAGGCCACTGAGCAAGGGCACAAGGACAGGGACAGCTCCTGCTGCCCCCAGGGAAGGGAGCATTCTACAGAGTGGACTCCAGCCCCCTCAGCCACTAGGTTCCTCCCTGACCTTCCTCTTGCGGATGTGGATGAGAAGCTTGACAATCAGTCACAAGACAGTCCCCTCAGTGCCAGGCGTGTTCTGGGGCCTTTCCACATCTGCTCACTCCACACTGAAGGGAGACACTGTTGGACAATATTATGGGAGGCCATTGTTTTGGGCCAAGCTCCTGTGTTTGCCCACAGCAGACCAGATGAGACCAGACCAAAATGGAGTCACTCAGGCTAAGTGTCACACAATCAAACTGAAGCTTAACAAAGCAGATAGAGCCCCAAACAGACCAGAGATCCCAGCCCACCTGAGTCAGCATAACAAGGAAGTCCCCTCTGCTTTAACTCCAACAGGAAACGGAAGTCACCTGACATTAACCAGTTTCTCCTCTGTCGTCTGTTTCATTGTCCCCACCTTACAAACCCCTCAGTTCTGCACTGTCCTGTGGGAGATTTCTTCCTATTTTTGAAGAATGGAGGCCACCCAGCTTGCATGCATACAAAAGCCAGTTGGACTTGTGAGGAAATTAGTCACGATCCTGGCTTTTGACAGCACCATCATTGCCCCTTTGCAGATGCAGACACTGAACACCAGAATCAGGATCAGAACCTCTTCCCAGTTGGAGAATAAGAACCTTCTTGGCCAAGGAAAACAGCAAGCAACAGAGGCAAGATTTGACCCCCGTCTGGTCCTTAGCCCACGCTCCTTCATGCACCACTTTTTTCAAATGGGATTTTGTTGTTGTTGTTGTTATTACTATTTGTTTATTTGAGACAGGGTCTTGCTATGTAGCCCAGGCTGGCCTCAAACTCAGTCCTCCTGCCTCAGCTTCCTGAATGCTAGGATCACAGGAGGGCACCACCACTCAGGCTTTTTAAAACTCAGGACCGGTGATACTCAGGGTTTGAACCCAGGACTTCCTGCAGGCTAGCTAGGCAAGTGCTCTACCACTGAGCTGCACCCCCAGGTCCTTTCTTAATTTTCATTTTGAGACAGGGGCTCATTAAGCTGCATAGGCAGCCTCTGGCTTCAAACTCTCAATCCCAAACAGGGCCAACACCCCCAGCTAGGCCACGGCTAGATTCCCCACCCCTCAGAAGCTGTGAGATACCAAGCACCCACGGCTGTTTCAAGTCACTGCGATTTCCGATAATTAGTCACACAGCAATTAATACTGACAGGATTCACCTGGAGCTGTTGATGAGCCTGAGGACAGGAACCATCTGGGTCATTCTGGAAAAATCTTTAAAACAAACAAAAGTTTCCCCTTAGGACTGAAGACTGTCACCTAAGAGACAGCTTGGGGCACGTGTTAGAATTCTTTCAGTTACAAAGGATGGAAACTTAACTCAAAGAAGTTTAAGCATGCAAGCCGGGTGCGGTGGCGCACGCCTGTAATCCCAGCAGCACGTGAGGCGGAGACAGGAAGATCACAAGTTAGAGATCAGAGGCAGTCTGTGTAATTTAGCGAGACCCTGTCTCAAAAAGTGAAAAAATGGGCTGAGGGAGCAGCTCAGTGGTCCAGCACTTGCAGAGCATGCAAGCGTGAGGCCCTGGGTTCAACCCCCAGTACTGCAACAAAACAAAACAAAACAAAGAAGCTTAAGCATGCAAAACAAATGAAAGGGAAGGGCCAGAGGCAGTAGCGAACGCCAGTAATCCCAGTTACTCCGGAGGCAGAAGGATCACAGGTTCGAAGCCAGAGGCAGCCTACATAATTTAGGGAGACCCTGACTAAAAATAGAAAAAATAAAAAATGGGATGGCAGCAAGGGCAGGCGCCATCCACCTGACCTCCTGAGCCTGAATCCACACTTCAGCCCAGCCTCTTGCTCCCCTTCCATCCTGCTCCAAGCCACCTCCCCACCCGCAGATTACAGAAGCCACCTGCCAGAGGGTCTCCTTGCTGCCCATCTCTCCTATTGCCCTGACCATCTCTGCTCTAATGTTCAGCCCAAAGGATCTGTGGACGCAGACACCTGATCTCCACCTTCCCTGGGTTACTAACCACACTGGTGCTCCAACTTCCTGGCACCACCGTGTGCTCCTCACTGCTATCCGCTGGCCCAAGCACGGTATCCCAAACCTGCAGGCTTAGTACCAGGAATCCTTAGTACCAGGAATCATGGGTAGGTACAGGGTT